>JAEMWC010000058.1:270000-315000 GCA_016490735.1 Pachyseris speciosa | reverse complement strand
CTTGGGTTTTGCATCAGGACTGAGCCTTAGTATCTTTCCTTTTGCCTTGAACTCAGTTTTGCCATTGCATGGAGGAAGACTATAACAGTGTAATTTGCTACTGCTATGGCTTCCTACCACAACTGTATTTGTCGCATGCTGCATAAAAAAGACAGCTTCAGGGTTGTCATAGTCAGAGAACTTATGTGAAAACACACTTTTTCAATAACAGGAAGAATACCATTATTTTGCTGTCAATTAAAAACTCCAATTTCTTTGTAAAGCAGATTGAATGCCAGAATCAAGTGATGATTATACTTAACCTAATGCCTAATTGACCATGTTCTAAACGAGTAGGGCCCTGGGAACGAGGTTTTAAAAATTTATTGATTGGAAAAAATTGTTTCCACTGCATGAAAGAGCATCTCAAAAATGGACACCTAACCAACTTTGACGCTGTTCGGTTAAATTGGAGGTAAAAAAAATGCATTTGAAAATTGTGAAAATTAGAGACTTTGAATGGTAGTACATGTACTGTTGTGTGTTCAGTGAGCTGGCCTTTGAGTGGAAGTGAGACTGGAGGTGACCTTGTTTTGATACAAACCTCTCTGTCTTTCTTATGCAAATGTGGACTTGTTAGCATAAGAACAACATGATTTACATGAGAAAAGCTGTGAGGTCTGTATCAAAACAAGGTCACTGCCAGCCTTGTTTCCATTCATGGACATTTTCTTGTTATTCTCGCCAGCAAAAGTTGCTCATACAAATCAGTCAACTGGTCAAAACATTTTCAAAGAGAACAAGAGACTGCTTCAGGGTTTTTAATAAGTTTTGAAATAGCTGTCTGAGCTATCTAAAGTAGGCGGCGACCTGATGAATTTTTTTAATAATTTGAGTGAAAATATGGACAAAGTAGGTGCCAGTAAGAGGTAAATTCTGACAAAGTATGTGGCGATTTTCGCCAGTTGCTGGCTTCTAATGAAACCCCTGCTGTTTATAATTATGACAAGTGTCAAGGGCTTTTTGAGATAAGATAACTTCAAGTACTTTTAATTTAAAGCCAGGGCTGAATTAATGATTATTTTTTTCAAGATAACTGCCAAGCATAGGATGTTTAAAAAGAGTCTAGGCATTCTTATTAAAAGTACATGTAAGTATAAGACAAACCTGAAATAACAAGCAAGTCAGGAGAAACAAGGCCTTCTATGCTAGTTCTGCAGACGTCAGTGGGCTTTGAGTCCTGACAATGTATTGCAACAACCTGTGCCAAAGCTGTTGAAGCTTCAAAATGTTGTTTCCTCAACTTGAACTTGAAGAGAGAAGTGATATCTTTGTCACTTCCCTTAGTAAGAATGGTGAAGTCATTGGTTCCATGATGGGCAGAGCCAGATGTTTTGAATGTGCTGTCATGACAAAAATCTTGTTTATTTTGATGACTTTGGCAAATATCTTCCACCTCAAACAGATCCCCATTACATGTACTTTCATTATTTACACACAGCTTGCCCAAAGGAAGCTCTATAGTAACTATAAATGAACAGGTCTTCCATGATACTATACATTTTATCTTCCCAGTCAACTCAAGACTGCTCCATTGATCAAAAGTGAACTGATTAGGTTCAGTCAAGTCTGTCCATGAAAATATGCACAGACTGTCCTCCACTGCTACAGCAAGACACTTTTCATTATTGCTCCATGCACAAGTTTGTAAATTTCTGAAAGAAGATTCATTTGAAATTAGAGTCTTCCAAAGTTGCATCAATCTGATAACAACATTCACATGTACAGAGAAAAACACTGAACATGGCAAAGTTGTCATTGGGGCTGTCACCTGCAACAACTGTTACTTGCATTTCAATGGAAATTCGCTAAGAGTAATTTGTGAGGAAGTATTAGAAATTCAATAAATAAGGCCCTTATAGGCAGTTTCTGGTGTCTTCCATTTAGATGAATTATTCTCAGAATAAATATCTCAAGATAAATAATTTACTGCCAGAACCTAACATATCTGCATAGAATTGAAGAGCTTCCAAATCTTGGAAAAGTAGGAAGAGTTACTGACATTTAATCAACACGTTGAAACTTTTAGCTGAAACTTGTGTGCAACGGTGATGAGGAACATTAGTTTCAGCAGGCATTGCACTGTGTAACATGAAGGGTCGAAACTTGTTCGGAAACACTGAAACTGGTTTCGAAATGCTTGCAATGAATCATGGCTGATTTGTTGTTCCAGTTTGTGATTGGCTTACACAGCATAGCGTGACAAGACCAAGCAAGACCAGTTTCACAAAGTGGTGTTACATAGTGAAACTCCTGTTTTTATTGCAATCGTTGTGACCGTTGCAGAAGTAGAAAGCGTTTCTACTTTTCGTGAAACTTGTCCAACAACAGAAGTTCGAAAACATTTCATAAAACGACCATGTTACACGGTGCAACACCTGCTGAAACTTGTTTTGCATCACCATTGCACACAAGTTTCCGCTAAAAGTTTTAACATGTAACAGCGGCTTTACACACTGTTTTTTGTAATGGCTACCAAAGGAGACCCTTGGCGATCCCCGGGGCAACCAGCATACAGGGCCCGGTTGTTCAAAAGCCGATTAACACTAATCCAAGATTAAGAATTAACCAAGGAGTTTATTTCTCTATCCACAAACGTTGTTCAATGCTGATATTCTGCCGAATTTTAGATTAGAGGACGTCAATACTGAAAAGCAAAAAGCACCAAAAGAAACTTTCATCCATAACTTAAAAACTGCAACCAAAGTTTACGTTAATCCTGGATTAAGTTAATCGGCTTTCGAACAACCGGGCCCTGGTGTATAAGCTTAATATAAGCTTATAACTTCATAAAGTTGTTGCTGGTAGCATAAACTATTTACTTTACAAAAATCATTTAATTAATAATGCTTTAGAAATACACAGGCAAATAAAAACTAATGATATAATGTTCCGACGTTTCGGCGACCTCATGATGCCATTCTCAAGGAATGAATAATACAAGCGAGTTCAAAAGAGTAAGATCTTAGATTTACATTAATGGGGTTAATTTAAATAAATACTTTGGCACGGATTGAATATGTTTGTACGTTCAAGCGTGGTCTTAATTGTTTGATGTACAGCATTTCGTTAATTAAACAATCAAATTTGTTCCTGCATTTTCAGTACTTTGAAACAACAAAGGAGGTCCTCAGGGACTGCGCTCGCGTGATCATTATCATAATGTTAGTCTTAAGCTCCACACCACAATCCAACCCGTATTTGTTAGCCGCAAAATTGGCCAAGAACTCCAAGAATTTTAGTCCAAACTACAGCTAGTTAACCAACAGTGTGTAGTTTATCATTTTCAATGTAACCTGTGCGATATGTTGGTTATACTCGTGGACATCTGCATGCGCGCATTGTTGGCCACATTACAGCACTTCATCCTCTGTGCAGAAACATTATGATATATGATCACGCGAGTGCAGTCCCTGAAGACCTCCTTTGTTGTTTCAAAGTACTGAAAAAATGCAGGAACAAATTTGATTGTTTAATTAACGAAATGCTGTACATCAAACAATTAAGACCACGCTTGAATGTACAAATAGATTCGATCCGCGCCAAAGTATTTATTTAAATTAACTCCATTAATGTAAATCTAAGATCTTACTCTGTTGAACTCAGTCTCTTGTATTATTCATTCCTTGAGAATGGTGTCACGAGGTCGCCGAAACGTCGGAACATTATATCGTTAGTTTTTACTTGCCTGTAAAAATCATTTACCTGTGAGATGTCTGGATTGGGATTACAGTACACTCGAATTCTTCAGGAAAGCGTAGAAGCACGGTTGATGATTTGGATAGCACGGCTAAAAGTGGAAGACTCGGGTGCCACTGACATCCCTGAGGTATGCATTCTATAAGGTATTCCTTTACAAGCTTAACGACAGCTTCTCCGATTTTCCTGAACAATACAACGACCTTTTCTTTCAAAATAACAGCAATATAATATCCACTGGCTCCCTTGCTAACTTCACTGCATGAAATCCCGAAAACAAAGCCCCCAAATTCACCAACCAAACAAGCTTCGTTTGCGGTGATACCAGTAACTTCTCTGCACTTGGAATCGAAATCTACGGGCGACAACCAGACTCTTTCTCCATCAGTCCACGCTAGCTCGCATGGCTCTATGTTTGTGACATTTATAGCGTTTGTAGTGAGGCTCTGGTGCAAGTAATTCGCATTCGACCTCAACAACTTGCAACTTCCAAGCTCAACTTTTGCCGCCATTTTGAAAATCCCAGACCACTCTTCGAAATTTTATCGTTCCCAGGTTCTCGTTGGCGCTCATATGGCAAGCCAAATGTAGCATTATTCAACTCGTCTAATTTTGTATTCAGTTATGTATTTTGTTTTCAACTATTGGTTTAATATTAAACTTTTATTCAACCTTCAATACATCATTCAACTATTTATTCAACATTCAACTAGTCATTCAACATTCAACACATCATTCAACATTCAACTATTCATTCAACATTCAACGCATCATTCAACATTCAACTATTTATTTAACATTCAACTATTGACTTAACATTCAACACCTCATGATCATTCAACATTCAACTATTCATTCAACATTCAACGCATCATTCAACATTCAACTATTCATTCAACATTCAAGTTTCAACGCATCATTCAACATTCAACTATTCATTCAACATTCAACGCATCATTCAACATTCAACTATTCATTCAACATTCAACGGGTCATTCAACCGGTCAGTATAAAATATAGACTGGCATTGCGGACCCGGACTGCGGACTAGGCCGTAATGTCATCGGCTTCCCCATGGGGTCAAACCCCGGGCTAACCAGGGGGGTTGTAAAATCAGTCAAGCAAACTTGAGGAATTTCCCCGGGGGGTCGGGAATCTGTCAAGATAAAGTCCCCTGGAAGAGGTGTCTCTCAGATGAAAATCCCCGTGACGTCATCCTTTCAAACTTGTGAATTCCCCCACCCCCTAATCTTTGATCGTAAAACAATGTCAAGATGTTTCCCTACCCTCAGGCAAAGAATACCATCCATCTCCTTGTATTTCCCCACAAATCTCCCTGGTAGGCCCGGGGGTTGACCCCACGGGAAGCCGATGACATGTGCCATGGTGTAGGCTATGGCCTAGTCTATGGCCCACCCTATGGCCTACCGGTGCTCGATTTTTTAAAACTCGGTGTTTCGCACCGCGGGCTTATAGCGTGCTATTGGATTTCAAGATACACCAGGAAAATAATGTCCACAGGATCTACCAGTTGTTTTGAACTAGTTTAAGGCGCAATTCCACTTTGCACAAGCTAACTAGTCAACTGAAAATAAATGATACATGTGAGCCAACTAACCTTCATTCTTAATAAATCAGATATAATCGAAAACGAGACTTCGACAGCAAACTTTCTTTATCGTATTGTTGATATACTTTCAATTCTGTAAGGCGTAATCCCGTTTAAGACACTAGGCTATTTTAAAATTTTCACCGAGATGGTTTTAAGTTTTTCAATAGTTTCGCAAGGTTTTATAGTTAATTATTTTCCTCTTCAGTGCAAAAAACACGAACACATGTACACTGTTTTCAATAACAGGGTCCTTTCTCTTCGATCGTTCGATTTTTTGATCACGCTGCTCCACGAGGAAGGTTAATATGATTGGCTAAATATGATAGAAATGGCGGGAATCTCGCGTGACAGGTCTTCTTGTTAAGAAAAACAATTAAAGAACTGAAATTAATACAGCTGTCTACGAAGTGCAAAACACTCGGTTCAGCGTTGCTGGAAACCTGTGTAAACAACGTTCTCCGTCAATCTGTCATACTTATGACTCTCTTCTGTTCTCTCGGCGGCGTTTCGCTCAAATTTTCTAAGCAGACTCATGGTAGAACTGAATTCGGCGTTTTTTTTAGACCTTTAATTCTTTTTAAATTAAATCATATGAAACTCCTTCTTAACAAAAGGTCTCTCAAATTTCCGATGACCACGCCCACAGCCGATCTCGGTCAAAATACTCTTAAAAATTGTGGTTTTTCCTTTCGCTTGCTTTTTGTTTGAAGATTTATGTCAAGTTACCTCCGGAATTCGAAAATTACATGTTTAACACATGCCTTTTCCTTTGTTTTGTATTAGATTGCTAAAAAAAATCCACGGACTTTGGCGGTTACTTTTGCCAAGTTGAATGTTTTTTATAAGGCCAACAAGGGGTAAAAATAGACCGGATGGGGAAAACTGGGGCATAGCTTCCTAGTGCATACTGGGATCGGTTAGTTACCGCCAGATTTCAAAAATTTATACAATTTCCCGCGTTTCGATACCAATTTCATCAATATAGATCAAGATTTTTCCACGGACTTATGGCCCGTAAGTTTCACTTTCTCGCGTGTTTGCTGCTGTTGCTTCTATCTTTCATACCGGGCAGCAGAGCATACGGCAATGCGGATGGTACGGGAAACAATTCTTCGGCAGATGCTGTTCCTTCATTCCTATACGAAATTAACAAGTGAGTGTTCTTATATTATTATTGTACTTCAGTGAACTTTTTATCTCTGTTTGAAGGTTCAGTTCGGGTACTGAGGACGAGGATGCGAATTAATAAAAAGGTGGCAGTCGTTAACATATTGCTAGGGTAAAACCAGATTGGCATTTTGAGTCAGAAATTTCAAATAATATTAAACTTGCCGGGGTCTTCATCTCATTTCTTTCAGCTTCCTCATTTATACATTATCCAAGGAGAATAAAAACAGTTGCGACTCCGCCATAGCCGCTGGCGTGAAGAGAATTTTTGAAGAATCTGGTGTTGGCGATGTTGTTGTTAACAGCCGTATTCTAAACGTCTTCAAAAAGAAGATTTCAATACTGCAAACGGCTTATAGACGTGCGAGCAAGGCAGGAGGAAAATCACTGGCAAAGCTGTTGAACGGATGGAAAACCGGACCGAAATATCAATTTAAAATTTACTACAATGAAGTTGAGGTACAGAAGGTGAAGACACAGTGTGAAATCCTCCGAGGGCAAAAAAGGGCACTTGAGGAGTCTGTTACGGAAGAAGCAACTAAAAGGATTTGCCTTGAGGAGAGACTGCAAAGTGTGTTGAAAACGGCAGAGAAGAGGGACAGTTACAACAAACTTCGGTTTAAACGTCTGGCCAAAAAGGTAGCAGCGATGAATTCTGGAAAAAAGACCAGAGGCCCTGCCAAAAAACAATCTTTTGGACAATACACACCGCAACATCAGACTCGCGTGAAGAGGCAACTAAAAGAACAATGTCACGCAACACTTTCGTTTCTTGGTTTATACGATTATGTTGCAACTAAAGTAGAGGTATTCAACGAAGATACGGGAAAGCTCGAGACCTTCAGGCTCCTGGAGGAAGACGAACTGCCTTTTACAGATAACGAAGAAAAGGAAATGACTGACCGAGAGGTAGATGATTTGAACATGTGGTTATATCTAAAAGACAAGTTTAATATTTCCAACGAAGCCTGGCGTGAATTTTCAGCGAAAGCTAAAGATTTTCCAAAATTGTCCAAGGTCATTAAAAGAGTGAACGACCTTAATGCATCTTGGACCTTAAGCCCCACTCCAGGAGAAGCAGAGGGCGTGCAAGTAAAGTTCGAGGACAGCCTCCGAAAGCAGCTGGAAAGGATAAAGCTCAAGGATGACATTATCAAAGTCAAAGTCAGCGGGGACGGAACACAAATTGGCAAAAGGTTAAAAATTGTTAATTTTACTTACACTATACTGAATGAAAAAGAAGTAGCAATGGGTGAGAAAGGAAATTATATCTTAGCAATTATCAAGACAACCGAGAGTTATGACAATTTACAGGAGAGTCTTTTTGATCTCAGCAGTGAGATGGCATCACTAACAAAAATTACTGTAAATAATAAAACCTACACTATTGAGTACTTTCTTGGGGGTGATTGGAAATTTTTGGCTTGTGTCTGTGGGTTGGGGGCCGCAAACCAAGACCATGCTTGTATATGGTGCAAGTGTCCCCGAAAAGAGAGATGGGATTTTCATAAACAGTGGTCCCTCACTGATTTAAAATTAGGGGCACGAAACCTTGAAGAAATAAGCAAATGTGCCAAATCAAAGAAATATAATTGTAGACACGATCCCTTATTTCCCTTTATTCCTCTTGATCATGTAGTTATAGATACATTACATCTTTTTCTTAGAATTTCAGATAACTTAATTGAACTATTAATTAGAGAACTGAGGAGGCTGGATCTTATTGAGAAAACAGTTAAATTTCCAAATGGGTTCCCAAGGGAAAAATATAAACATATGGCAGCTTACGAAACCCTTGTTCAAAATCTGGGCATATCATTTCAATGGCATATTGGCAAGGACTCCAAAAAGTTGGAATACCGAGATCTCACTGGTCCAGAGAAACTTAAGTTATTTGAAAATATCAAAATATCAGCACTTCTTAATGACGAAACAGTGGGTAACCAAATTCAAAATCTGTGGGCTGGTTTCATGGATATCATTGGGGATTTAAAGCTTGACTTCCATTGTGAAAATGATATCATGCACTTCAAAACTAAGACTAAAAGCTGGCTTGAAAATTTTCTTAAGTTATACCAAACAAAGGATGTGACACCATACATGCATGCCCTTAATGCCCACGTTCCTGAATTTCTAAAGTTATACAAAAATATTGCTTACTATACCCAGCAGGGCATGGAAAAGTATAATGACAGGGCATCAAAGGACTATTTTCGCTCAACTAATCATAGAGGGGTTTCTGCCCTCAAGCAACTTTTCCTGAAGAAAAATAGAATTCAGTATCTTGAGGCAGGTGGTTATGTAAGGGTTAAAAACAGCTATACATGTTCCAACTGTTCTAATACTGGTCACACAATCAAAACATGTACCTACAACTGTATCAACTGTGAACATACTACATGTTGTTCACATCTCATCAAAATTAATGGGCACTGGAAGCAGAAATGTCTGATTGTAACAGATTAACTGATGGTTTCTGTCATAATTATGCAGTGCAGATTTCAATTACTTCATGTCAAACTTTGTAATTGGACATCAACCACCAAATAGCTTTCTACATGTATGCTCACTTGGAATTTGAAGCTATCAGAATAGTATAAATGCACACTGTGCGAGTACAATTTGATATGCTACAACCAATAAAACTGATATCTGCACTAATATATTATAATATATATGTATATAACAATATAATATAATATATATAATATATATTGTAAATGTTAAACATGCTATTTTCTGAATTTCATTAAAAACCTCCATTTAAGTATTGTGCTTTGTTGCCATCACCTCGAACAAAGGTAAACACCAACATATGTGAGTCTTCTATTTCTGACTTAATATATTTGGCTCCAATGTATTTATACTCAACAATTGAGCTCCTCTTGGACAACCAATATTTAACTGTTCCCTTGATCACATATGCAAAGTCTCCATTTTCATTTAATATTCTTTCGTTCCATTTCAACCCCAGCAAATCATCCAAATCGTGATTATCGGTGATCTGATATACTTCTCTCTGTCTCTGATAATTTGCTTTGACCACCAGTCCAAGCCCTTGATCAAATACATCAGGGTCCATATTGAGTTCAATCCTAATTTCTGGGTCATCACGGCGCCCAGACCACAGTTTCCGTTTTACTTCCCTGTACAGTTGACCGTAAAGGCTGTTCTTTCTTTCTTCCAAAGAAAATTCTTGAGGAATAAATGCTTTCTCTAGCCTCACAAATGGAAACAAATCATCCCTGTAGTCACGCCACTCATCTGTATCTTCGCTAAAACCCTTGTAGTGAATTTTGATCATTTTCTTCTCTTTATCCACCTCGCGAATTTCAATTTCATAAAGGTGGTTGTCCTTTCTCATTTTCTTTTCATTTTTAGCTTTAAACACTGGTAGATACTCGTCAATAAGCCTTTTCGGGGGACAGGACAGACGCTTCGCCCCGGCCGCCATTTTGAATTTTGCTCTAATTCCTCAAACTGCGCATGCGGACTGACGAAAGTCATTGAATCGGTCATGTATGATCACTGAATATCAAATGTTCATCGATGTATGACAAGAGTTTGATATGTTTTCCAAAATTCCAAGACAATCATATCTCCTGAGGTATGTAAATTTTGGTAAAACTTCAACCAATCACTGTTCGCCGTTCCCACCACGGTAATGCACGTGCATTTGATTCTGTTGATGCTGTCCCAAATTATGTTTCCTGTCGCAATTTCCAAAATGTTTTTGAAGAAAAAGATTGAGGAGAGAAAAAAAAACCTTGGAGCTGAACTTACTTTCAATTTTTGTTTCAAAAGTATATAAGAATAAACACCTGATGTGCTCTGACCACCAGACGTAACGTAAAGTAACGCTACGTCATATAATGCACATGTCATCGTCATCGGCTTCCTCGTGGGGTCGATCCCTGGGCTAACCAGGGGGATTGTAAAATCAGTCAAGCGAACTTGAGGAGGGGGGGGGGGGGGGGGGGTAGAGGAATCTCTCAAGACAAAACCCCCAGGGTGAGGTGTCTCTCAGCTGAAAATCCCCGTGACATCCTTTTCAAACTTGTGAAGTTCCCCACCCCTAATCTGTGATCGTAAATCATTGTCAAGATTTTCCCCTACCCTCGGGCAAAGAATCACATCCATCTCCTTATAGTCCCCCACATATCTCCCTGGTAGGCCAGGGAGTCGACCCCGCGGGGAAGCCGATAACACGTGCATAAAGTTTACACTGTTGACGGTTCCAACGACGGGAAAACATGAGGCCTTCAGTATTAAAATAAATACGTTTCATATCGTAAAGGCTACGGGCAGGTGTATTACATGCTTGGATGCTACACTTCTTCACGCTGTTTTGGAGTCTTACCTGTAAGTGACAGAAACTGGGACCCAGTTTGCTGGCTGATCTGCACGGAATAGGACCATAGCCTCTTCCTTACGATAGTTGCCCGAAAGTTGAATTTACACGGCATTCTGGTTTTCCTGATTCCAATCTACCGCGAGTCTGTTTAACACTGAAAAATTTGAGCGAACCGCCGCCGAGAGAGTCGTTGGTATCACAGGGAGTGTTGACGGAAAACGTTCAGTTTACACAGGCTGGACTGAGTTTTAAAAAAAAATGACCACCGGCATGTCATAGGGTGGGCCATGCGTACACTCGCCTTTTGCACATTGTTTTGTACCTAGTCCGCAGCCTTCAGTCCTCATTTTATACTCAGTCCGCGTCTTATACCCAGTCCGCAGTCCGGGTCCGCAGTCCGCAGTCCGCAGTCTTATATTTTTTTCCTACTGACTGGTTGAACGACTCGTTGAATGTTGAATGAATAGTTGAATGTTGAATGATGCGTTGAATGTTGAATGAATAGTTGAATGTTGAATGATGTGTTGAATGTTGGATGAATAGTTGAATGTTGAATGAGGTGTTGAATGTTAAATCAATAGTTGAATGTTAAATCAATAGTTAAATGTTGAATGATGCGTTGAATGTTGAATGATGTGTTGAATGTTGAATGACTAGTTGAATGTTGAATAAATAGTTGAATGTTGAATGATGTATTGAAGGTTGAATTAAAGTTGAATATTAAACCAATAGTTGAAAACAAAATACGTAACTGAATATAAAATTAGACGAGTTGAATATTGCTACATTTGGCTTGCCATAATACATCCTATACCAGAGGGGTTTTTTTTCTCTTTGGGATGACGGAATTGAGCGGCGAAGCCGGGAAAACAAGTCCCGAAGTGGCGAGAAGAAAAAACTGATCTCTTGGAGACCAGCACTGCTTCGCTGTCTACGGTCCTCGTCGTTGATGAGCGAGAAGACCGCATCCAGGGTAATACAAGGAATAATTTGCCTTTTCCTCAGTTTCCCCAGTTTCATTTTACGCAGTGTACATGGTCAACTCAGCTAGCTCTATAGCATATGGCATTTTGATAGCAAAAAAGCTGGATTTTATCCTTTGTTGAAAAATTGTAAAAAAAAAAGCTTTTGTAAAGTTTATTATACTATAGTCAGACTGCATAGTCAGACAGTTCAATTTAACAATTAGATTATGATCTCAAGATTTCTATCGCGTGATACAGTCAACTCTCTCGTAAGCGACCACCCTTGGTGCACGACAAAGTGGTCGCTTACGGGAGGTGGTCGCTTACGGGAAAGATCAACAAAATAAGTCTAACACTGGATTGACCAATTAATTACATAAACATATTACCTAATCAGCTAAAATTAGGCAAATAGAAACTAATTTATTTGATTTTTTTCACATGCAACAAGTTTCGGGAAAAGTAGAGTGGAGTGTACAGTACTTGTCAATGTGTCTCATGTTAATGAAAATCACTTGAAATTTACAGTATATCATTTTGGAACAGATCACTGTAACAATTAATGTAAACTGTTATTGTCACTTCTGAGTAGTGATTTACTAACGATCATACATGATTATGTTGGGTGGTCGCTTACCAGAAACAGAAAACAAAAGAATGTGTCAAATTTCTGGCCTAAAAAGTGGTCGCGGTCGCTTCAGAAATTTGAGTGGTGGTCGCTTACGAGAGAGCTCTGGGAAAAGTATTTAACTGAGAGACAAAACGGTTGTTTACGAAGTGGTCGCTTATGGGAGGTGGTCGCTTACGAGAAGTGGTCGCTATGAGAGAGTTGACTGTAGCTGATAAGGGCGCAGCCCGAATCAGCTGTCACGCATAGAAATCGAGAGCGAAAAATCTAATCGTTTTAGTATAAATCTACTAGTCGTTCAAAACTAAACAAGTAAATTATCTAAATCCTCCTCTCAGACACTTCGAAAGAGCGAAGAAGCGGCCGCCATTTTGTTGGCAGCCGCTACTCACTATCTTTCACAGAACAGATGGCGAGGAGTGTAACCAATCAGAGAACAGCATTCGTGATAGAACGCTAGTAAATTTATACTAAAACCTTATAACTTTGCATTGTCTGACAATGATAACTGTTAGCTATTGTCATCCTAAACTTAAATTGTTTTCTTTTACTTTGCTAAAAGTCAGCGGCTACTTCACTACCTACTAAATACATATTTGCGATTTTTATCATTATATCATGATCAAGATATATACTGCGAATCCCTTATTAAGGCCCACTTTTTATAGGAAGTTATGAAGCCCTCCCCTCTGTTAGGCCCCACCCTCCCCCCCCTTTCCATTACACCTTTCAGTTCCACAACCAAATTTATTACCTTATTCTTAAAGGGGCACTGGCACGCCAATTCTTGTCATAAGTTGTTCAAATCGAGGAAAATTTTTTTTCTGTTATGCGATCGAGTCGTCTGACACGAAGGAGTAGATTTATAATTATTTCCGTCTTGGACGGAAAAAGTAAGTACTGTAGTATTATTTTATGGCGATTTTTACGGGAACCAATGACGAAACATGAAAAAAGTTAACCTAACTTTTTCAAGTTGCAATTCTTATCCTCATCATCATCTGTGGCCATAGACAGCCGCAAACAGTTTTCAATGCACAAATTAAGTATTTCGTAGTAAAACTACAAAATGGTTTAAGTGTTCCACTTTGTAAACACATGTTTTCGCGACAGTGGCCCTTTAATACCTGTTCCATACGTAGAATATCACACCCATCTTCATGTCAGACAATCATGACCCTGCTCCACGACAGGATGTAGAGTGCCTAGTCTGTTTGTTCCTCTTTTTCGCTGCCGGTACTGCATTTGTGCGTTGCCCTTTCTATGAAACCCCCTGTAAGACCTCATGTAAAATTTAGGGGTTCTTATTGTGTAGTTTACCAATTCTAGAATGATCAGTTTGGTATACCTGCACTATTCGCTCTGAAGCTCCTCTGACCATCCAGGGAAGGCCTATTCCAAACGTCGTGATGCTGCCGTGCAACTGAAATGAATTTGACACTTGAATGTGAGACTCGTGCACCCCACCCCCAGCGAGGCTCGTGCACCCCACCCCCAGCGAGACTCTTAACGAAACTGAAGGGTGTAAACTATTGAAGTTCCACAAATTGTAGGCCAAATTAGAAAATCTGTAAGAGCGTCTTCAAGTAGATTGCAAATAAACTTTTTAAAGGTCAGTTTTGGTCATTCCCGCGCAATGCTAAACTTTTTACACTCTCCTTCTCTGTTCAAGGAATTATGGTAGCAAAGCATTTTAGGTGGCTGTGATTGTAAGCACTTAAGTAAGAAAGCTGGTAAATTTTGGAAATTACGAGCTTTCTGACTTGTGTCCGTGTTTTCATATATTTTACAATCATGGGTACCTAGGAAATGTAAAATTTCTTAATAGCGGAGCTCCGCGCGCCAAAGGCGCGAGCGCGGAGCACCAAGAGTAAGAAAATATGGTAACCCATCTGTCTGAGAAAATTTGGTTATGATGACAACGTACGACCGACCGACCAACTGTACGTACATCCGCCCTCCCATGTATACCAATGTGAAATGCCACTGAGTTAATATCCTAATAATAATAATAATAATAATAATAATAATAATTAATAATCCATCATGGCGGCTATATGCCAACTGAAAAGCTAGTTTACAGCGTACATCTTTAATTTTGGACATCCATGTTCATCCATGTTATGGTCAATTGACACCTGTCAAAACAAAGTATCCGCTGACCAGTATCACGTGACCATATCGTGGGTTCAAGTTTAAAGCTCATCGAGGGCAGCTGATTTTTTGAAGTTGACCACTGACCAGGTACTGGTTTTGGATTGGATCGCAGGCTCAAGTCTGGTTAACTTAACCAAAACGAGACACCCAAGCCAAAACAAAGCTTAATTTTCCGTGCGTTTTCTGTGGCTCGAGATTTCACATTCAGTTGGTTTCTTCATTTTGACCAAAACAACTTCATCTTCTTAGAAGTTTGTCTCTTCATTTGTGTAAAAGGCATAAAAATCAAGAACTAGTTAACAGATACTCCGGAAGGAGAATTGTCAAGTGATAAAAACTTCAAAAGGAAGGGCAGAAGATTTGATCGACTTTCATGACGCCCGGCTTGTGTTGTTGGAAAAATAAAATGATTCAACGCTTCAAGGGCTTTCACTTTACCGCGGCATCTTGCAGCTCACCAAGAAAGGTCACTTAACAGTTCACCGGCATTAATGGAAGGAACGAAAAGCTCAAAGTCAGTGGAAGAAGTTCTTTCTTCGGACAAACCTTTTGTTATTTTTCCCGATGCGTGTTTCAAGTGGTACTAACCTCTACAGCACAGGTGACTGAATAAAATTTTTTGAAGCTTTACATGTCGTTTAATCGGGCTGTGACTAAAAGTGGGACGGGGACGTGGGACTTGGGACGCGAGGACGCCGGGACGTGGGACTCGGGGACGCGGGGACGTGGGACTCGGGGACGTGGGGACGTGGGGACGTGGGACTCGGGGACGCGGGGACGCGGGGACGCTTGGACGCGGGGATGCGGGGACGTGGAGACGTAGGACTCGGGGACGCGGGACTCGGGGACGCGAGGACGTGATAAACAAACAACACCCGAATTTTCCGCTGAATTTGCAATTTACAGTTCTCGGTGGTTAAGAGAAAGGTATTACATGATGGAGTTTGTCAGCAGACCAGTAGCCATCGTCCTTGGTCTGCCGCATATGTTTGCTTGCCTATTTTACCGTGAGAGCCCTGGGATCACAATAGCTTCAGCGCAGGAGATCTTATACCTCGTGGGCAGCCATGGAGGACTTTCCTGGTAAGTAACTGTGTTTTCTTGTTAATCCTTTCACATCCGTGCCTTATGCTTGCTACTTTCGATGCTGATGTTTACTTGAGGAAAACTGTTGTCCAAAATGCATATTTCTTTGATTTTCATTCCTAGAATGTGCAGATAACTCTCGTAATGATCTCGAGCTGGAAAGTGAGTGAAAACCGGAGAAAAGTACATGTTAAGAATCCGAAGAAAGGTACAAAAATTATTGTTTGAGATTTCGATAGGAACTGGAATGGATCATTTACTAAAGTAAATTAAGCATTACTGATTAAGGTGTGCACCATTTGTTTAGCAATGCAATTAATCTACGATCTCAATACTTAAATTCCTTTGTTTATTCTTACTTGAATTGAACCAACATGTATGTTTTTCAGGAGAGTAATCTCACAAGTTTTAAAACAACATTTAAACACCAATAAATATAACTTGTGAAGACCGGCCAAAGACATATACCAATTTTCAACTCAAACTTCATCTTTTACTGAGAATGTTGTGTTCTGTCCATTTACGTAAACACTATTTCTAACCTTTCCTAGTGAATACGGGTATAAATTAAGCATGACGTTGTTATTCTCCGCCAACGGCAAAAATTCCACTTCCGCCGTCTTGCGTTTCTAAACGCCGAAAATGAGTAGCTTTGTCTTTGTCGTGAAAGTTTCATTTTCTCCTTTTCTGAGAGAGTTATTGCAGAATTTAATGACATAGTAACGAAATAAACGACGAGCTCGCAGTGAAACGTCGTGCTTAATTTCCAACATCGGTCACTCCTGGTAATGCATGAATTAACATGAAAATTAAAAGTCACATCATGTGATATAAAAATGATAACTGTAACCAAAAACGGCATTTATACCACTTGCGTATAATAGTCCTAAATTTTAGGTGGCAAGGCAAGAACACTATGACTAGGCAGTCCCGTTTCTTTAAAACTTTGGTCCGTTCCATTACGTAATAAGACTACCTTTGTTTTTATATTGAAGGGTATCATTCAAGAAGAAACAAGACGAAAATGAAAGTTACTTGTTTCGCTGTTAAAATACCAAATGCGTGGCACAAACCTACGACTGCAACACGCAAAGTTAATTTCGATTCGTTTATGTGCAGCTGAAAACGTAACGTATAACTTAACAACAACGTATAACATAAACTGAACGCGAAGGTTAAATTTCAGAACAAGGGAAAGTAACATTTGACTAGCTTGCCACACTTAGAAATTTCCACAATTTCCAACTAGCATTTGATCATGAGCTGTAGTCAAGGTGATGGCCTTGCTGTATAGGCCGCCACGGGTGGAGGCCGCAGCACCTATATGATAATCACTCAGCCTATATAGCAATGCAGAGTTAAAAGGATGTTTTGAACGTTTGACATTACGGAATCTTTCATTGTTCACCTGGATAATATAGGAAACACTGTATTGCTGTATAGTTATGAAAAAGAATTATAAAACTTGGCAAGAAATATGGGTATTTTGGTTATGAGAAGGGGGCTTTAATGCCAGTGGTTTACCTTGACTGGTTCAAAAGTTATCAAGAGGACGGTAAGTGAATGCGAACATGCAGCTTGTCACGGACACCAAACTGCAATTATTCCATGCGTGTTATGGGGGGGGGGGGGGGGGGGGGGATTTCTCCGGTACTACCTCTATGTTATAAATGATTTCGCTTGTTTCCCCATACCAACATAGAATAAACTGGATGTTAATTTTCTAACGAAATGTTCAGCTGCTGAAACAGAAAATCTTTGTGTGCATTGGTCAAGCGTCCCCTGACAATAGGATCAATTTGTAATTGGGAACCGTTAAAACTAGCACTATCAATACTGTTTCCCTTTCTGACACAAGCTAAATTAACATGAAAATAAACACCCTGTTCCTTCCCTATTCTCAGAATTCCCGTTTTGTCTTTCCAGGGACGACGCTCTCCGTGCGTAATAGCAATATCATCTGGGGGAGGAAAGAGGCCACCATCTGCCATGCGTGCGAACCGTCTGCTACATCCACTGCAGGTTGTTACGCGGGAATGATCGGAAAGAAAGACAAGAGAGAATGGATTGACACTTCCACAGCTAACTTCATGTTGTCCATTTCTTCGAACAATCGTCAGTTTCACGGGTTGTTGGACTTCGGCAGTGCTTTGCAACCTGTCCACGTGTTCAGTTACAAAGCTCTCTGCCCTCTTAGACTTTTTTCCTCTCTTCCTTTGGTGAGGCTTTCTTCCAGCATTTCCTACGTCAAGGCCGTAAGTGGACATTTTGGTCACATTCGTGTGCATATCATTTTTCTGATGCCACTGTAGAAGACCGTGAAGCTTACCCTTGTGTTCTGCGGCTGCCAATGTATGGGCACAGAGGCTTGAGTGGTTATAAGCTGGACACACAGCATCACAACTGAATTTCCCATTCTTGTATTCTGTTACCACGTGTGGTTTTGGCGACGTTTCCGATGCTACTAGGACAGTGTTGTCGTTTTGGAAGCCATCTGTAACTCTTTTCATTTGCAGCAGCCTCCGTGCTTTGGCAAACTGATTAGACAAAATACTTTCTGGGATGCCAGTAATGCCAGACTGTTTATACGATATTGACAATGTAGATGGTGTTTGCGACATTGGGCCATTCTCCTTGGCCTTGTTAGTGTAGGCCCTCCTCTCGGTGGGGTTCATTTTTCTCCACCTTTCTGGAGATATCTTGAGGTGGCAGTACTCATTTGTCAGTCTGCATTCACCCTGTTCTAGAATTGCTCCTTCCAACTGTGCATCCTGCTCCTTCACAAGTTCGTGGCTTTTGGAAATGAAGGTTACCAAACTAACACGCTTGTGTTCAGTCTTCAGCTTTAAAAGGTGGTTTTCTGCTTCGTTGTCATTAATGGAATACAAAGATTCTCCTAGTCCAGCCTTCTGGCGGAGGGGTTTGAGCATAGATGTAATGATCGTGTCAGATACATTTGCCACAAACCAGTCATAAAATGCTGGTTCTTGGTTGGTGATTTCCTTTTCGCGGTCATTCCAAACGTTTTCAAGAGAGCATAATTTGACGTAAAAATCATCAGCATCATCGGAATCTACAATTCCATGGTAAGAGGTGGCAGCGACACTTTTTCCAAATATGTCACACAGGAATTCATTTTGATCCCTTCCAAGAATACCCAGACTAGACATCTTCATTTCGATGTTCTTGCGAAGATGGATAAAGCATCTATGATGGTCAGCCTCAGGAAACTCTTTTCCAAATGCATTTGACAAGGCTCGTTCGCCATCTGTCCCAAACGCCTTGAGTTGTGCTGTGTGTGGATTGAATCGCTTCATCGCTGAACCTAGATACCTGTAAGTCTGTTCAGTTTTGCTTTGATGAACAAGCAAAGGTCCAAGGAAAACAGGAGGCTTACCAGTTCTCACATTGTAGATCTTGAGCGGTCTGTATGTTGTTGGCGTTACACTGAAATCCCCCAGATTAAACGTAGCATCCACGCCAAGAATGGAAAACGAGCCTACTTGGGCACAGTACAACTCGATGTCTTTCAATTGCCGGTTAGTGGCAAGAAAGGCCATAGGTTCTGGCGAACCAACAACTTCTCTAACGAAGCCATCTTTGCTCTTACACTTCTCCATCGCCTCTAGCAAGATATCTCTACTTTGGTTGGTGGAAGGCTTAAAGGACATTGTAGATGAAGCTAATGCGTTACTCACTTCTTTCGCATTTCGCGGCAGCTCACTTTTGGAACGACAGAATTCCAAGCCCTCTTTTCGACGAACTGATTCATAAAAGACCTCCCGGGGTTGCCACTTCCTTGATGATACAGTTTCCTTCAGATCTTGAATGGTACTTGGTCTTGTTCGTACATAGGATTCGTTGCTGTTTTTAGAGTTTCCATGCTGTTTAAGGTTCAGTTGCACTTCCTCCTCTTCATAATAATACTGAAGCAGGACAAGTCGGTGCCTTTGCCACTTGCTGTCGTACAAGAAGGATAACCTCTTGCGGTATTTAGCTTCCTTGTCATGATGATGATAGTGTTTGACAACCATTATGAAGTCGGCGTCGTTTCTCTTTTGCCTTGTTATCTTGAGATCCAATATATCCCCTTTCACGTAACGGTCAACGGAAATGTAGCTTTTCGGAGAACCAGTATGAGTCCACTTGCCAAGATCGTCAGCTTTACAATCATCCGGATGGACAAGGGCGTCTAAGTCAACCAAAAAGGAGGCGTTTTCCATAACCTGAAGTGGCACTTCGGTACAGACGGGCTCTTTTACTATCATTAAAATGTCGACAGACTCTTCACTTGAATATGCAGAGCTTCTTCCTTTTTCGTAGTATGGGATACGCTTGTCGTCTTCGTAATACTTGTTGGATTCCTAGAGAGAGAACATTCAAATATTTAAGTGCCGTGCATAGTAACAGAAAGTCCACAAGGTAAAAGGAAAATGAAAAAAGATGTATACTGCTGTTTTAGTCTGACAATACCCATGGAAACTGTTAACAGTGATAAAAAGTACCGAACAACCGGATGGAAATTGACAGTCTGTGATTCAATTTATTGGATGATAGCGAGTTTTAACCCCCGTGTTTGGTCGGTTTCGACGCCTACTAAACTGAGCTCTTAAAAACCGCTCAAAATGGAAATAGTTTAATTACCCAAACATCGTAATGGAAGCGATCGTTAGCAAAAATCCAATTTCTGGAAAAGCAATGAAGTAATTAATCAAACCCTTCTGGACGCCAAAGCAAAGCTGGTGTTATTTTGCGTCAACATTCTATCAAGATAGGAGTGTTCTGCTTTCCATTGAAATACATTTGGACACACCTGCTCAGAATCCTCCCTCTCATCTTCGATTTCACTTTCTTCACTACTGGTGATTTCGCTTTCACCGCTACTGATGATAATTCTTTCGTCATTACTGTCACCGATCTCCAGGAAGTCTACTTTACATTCTGTTGCAGAAGTGCCTTCGTTGCTTTTAAAACATATTGCTCTACGGACAAAGTCAAATTCCTCCACTTTTCCTTTTCTGCAGCAAGAATAAGAAGTTTGTTCATTAAAGTGAACCCCTGTTAAAGATTCCAACAACCAGCCATAGAGTAACTGCTGTTGTGGGGTTTGACAACATTGGGTGAGTCAAAAATAGAACAAGTTGTACAAAAACAATAAAACCTTGTCATGAAAGCCAACTGTAGCTGCCACAGTTGGGGAGAGATGTACAACCGCTTTCAGGGTCGTTACACTGATTAGAAAACTGATAAACTAAGGCTACAAAAATTGCTTCAGTGTCAGCAGCTATGGTGTACCTTCCTCAACGGCTATCTCTCAAAAATGATTTACATGTACTTGAATGCTTGGTTTTCCTGTTGCCCTGTGTAAATTCATGCATGTTACTCGTAACATCACATGTTTTGGTTAATAGTCATAACATTTCAGTGCATTGCACTTTTCTAGTTTTCAAGCATACCCCTTTGGTTTTTTAGCATCTGGTGACTGAACTGGACTGCTATCAACCTACGAAAGTAAAATTAAATATCAATCCATGAACAAATGTATCAGTGATAAACATGCATGCACAAACTAACTCAAACAACATTTTGGTTTCATCGGACCATGAAGGCAATATTATCAGGAAAAATGCAATGGTTAAGAAATAGCAATAAACATGAATGATATTTTGATTATCTATGAAAACACACCTGTTGAAAAACGGATGCAGTTGATTTTGGTGTCAAATCTCCTTCACTTTGCTTGAAAACACTGCAGAAAAAAAAAGAGGACGAATAAGAATGGGAATACAGTTAGGTTATACAGCATTGTACATTAGTGGAATAGTTTAAATGTTTGGCAACAAAGTGGTTTGAATTATAATAACTTTATTAAATTGTCCTATATACCTTCTGCTTCTCTTGCAGGCCCCAGTCATTCCTACTTCAGTAATGGCACTGCCATCCTAAAAAGAAAGAATTGGATGTTGCAAGGTTATTTAATCGGGGTAGAGAACATTATTACACACCCTCTTGGATTAGTCACTAAGGTTATTTATTCATGCTTTTAATTTTTACACTGGTGCTTTATCTTTTGATGGCTTCCTATGTACTTTTCAATGCTACAATATAAGGCATGCTGCTAACTCGTAGTAGTTGCTCTGTTGGGTTAAATTAAGTGAGAAAAAAAAGAAAACGTGGGTTTATTTTACAACTTTTTAAAATAGCTCCATCAACAGTTTCAACAGAAAGCCCCCTTCTGGACTACTCTGTTATTTTAATCTTTTTCCTGACCTT
This sequence comes from Pachyseris speciosa, assembly GCA_016490735.1. Taxonomy (NCBI): domain Eukaryota; kingdom Metazoa; phylum Cnidaria; class Anthozoa; order Scleractinia; family Pachyseridae; genus Pachyseris; species Pachyseris speciosa. The sequence continues at coordinate 293,020 of JAEMWC010000058.1, read as the reverse complement.
TTCAATGCTCTGATTTTTTATTTCCTCGTAACTTCACGGTCTACATCAATATTTCATATCATTATAGCATTTACTATGTGACAGTGAATTTTACATGAGCTTTATGCTAGCCAGTAAATCCTAGCTGTAAACCAAAATCATCCAGAAGAATACTAAATGGCAGTAACATATGTTGCTTTTGGAATAAACATTTTCTTCCCATTGAAAAGCTTGTTACCTGATTGAAATCGTCCTGTACCACATTTGACCTAAAAAAAACATACAAGAATGTTATAGACAAGAGATATTTACATCGATTTATGAACCTTTTTTGGACTATCCGTACTGTTGTAGCCCATTAGCTTGTCCTAAAAATACAATTCATAACGCTGCAAAAGATTTGAGTTTGTTTTCAATGTTTGTGATGTGACACAAACAAGATTTCCCAAAACTACAAGTAGCCTACCTTTGGTCAAGACAACATTCCTGTAAACTTAATTGTAAAGCTTTATGAAGATCTTGATCATCATTCCAAGGTCCTTCGATCCTAATTTATAAATTTAAAGGAATATTTTTTGCATTAATTTTCTCCCTTTTGTTGACTTACAGTCACTAAAGATCTGTCAATGAACCATACCCTAACCCTATTCATTAAATATTATGGGAAATAATTTTGTGTTTGATGAACCAATGTCAGGTTCATAAGTGTTCATAATTCATCTTTTATAATTAATTATTTTACTTTAGATTAAGAATATCCACACCTCATCACACTAGATGAAAATGGCATTCCCTCAAAAAGGAACAGATAACATTAAATAACATTAATATTAACATTAACATCTCATTTTGAGCCAAGATATTTCGGTCAACTGTTAAATAAATGAGCATAAGTAACTGATTTTGAAAACGGAAACTGTCGACAACTTGACTGAAACAATACAACATATGGCTAAAGTTTGTTTATCACGTCCTCGCGTCCCCGAGTCCTACGTCCCGAGTCCCACGTCCCCACGTCCCCACGTCCCCGAGTCCCACGTCCCCGCGTCCCCGCGTCCCCGCGTCCCCACGTCCCCGAGTCCCACGTCCCGGCGTTCCCGTGTCCTCGCGTCCCAAGTCCCACGTCCCCGTCCCACTTTTAGTCACAGCCGTTTAATCGTTGTTACTTTTGTTCAGGAATGAAATTTGTATTTTCTCTCGACTGGATATCAATAACAATCATCTCTACTCGTTTCTTACGCAAAGAATTAGTTGAATTTTTTGTTTGATTTGTTGTTTTCCTTGCAAGCGAACGAGTGTTATTACTCCGCAGGGGCAAGCTGTTAACCTTTTCCGCCGAGAGGGGTCGTATACGACCCCACAATAGACCGATGCTTTGAAAATCTACAACTTTCTCAAATCCCAAACCATGGTTGAAATAAACCATCTTTTTTTGCCAAATGATCATTCGTTTAGACTTTATTATCCCGTAAACTGACAAAAGCTCCCAATTTTCACTTAATATGACTGTTTATTCTCTTTGAAAACCAAAATCGCCCTCAAACAACACCAAAATTCACGCAACTTTGTCTTGAAGTTTTCAAGATAAAAATTCCTATTGAAGTTAAAAGTTCACATTGCCAGCAAACTTTGACTCCACCTCTTGCAATCTGTTCCATATTTACCTGCTCACCCCTTTAGCCCGACCCCGATAACGCTGTTTGATTTCAGTTGCTCTCACAGTCTGTAATTTTCACGTTTGTGACCCAAAGGAATTCTGGGATTTTCTTGTTTAAGAACAGCATGGAAGCCTGCCAATTTCCATTTCACATATTTTTTAGAATCGTGTCGAGCCACCCGGTCCTGCTGGCAAAACATTGCACCGACTGCATCATTTACAAGTCAAAACTCGCCAAAATTGTCATGCCAGGTCCTGGAATCCACTCACAAAACGGCGAAAGACACAACTTCACTCCGTGAATGGCCATCACTCGCTCGCATACTTTCGGCGGCCTACCTCCTGTGAAATTGCTTCTCACCTCCGTTTTCTTTCAAAGGATTGCCTTTACCCATCAATCCAGCTTTATGATGCCAGGCAGGGGGCTTCTGAGGTGGAAAATGGCTCCAAAAACACACTTATAAATCAAATAAGCAACGAATTGTAGCTGCAGTGTTCGTTTAGAAATAAACGACAGCTAGCGTGACAAGCGTGACAACAAAGATAAGGTTGTGGCCCAGCGAAGTCGCCGTGGTAACCCCTTATATGGAATAGCCAGGTCTATTTGACCGTTGACCTCCCACCCTCCGAAAATTGTAAAAAAGACGTACAAAACGTCCGTCGGAAAAGGGAGGGGGGGGGGGGGGGGGGCTAACTGGGTTAGAAACAAGTATATTCCTCTAGAAATATTAATTTAATTATAATACATAAGTTAGTAAGAAATCAGTGGATAGTTGTCATTGAATCGTGTCACGATAATAAAAACAGATGGAAACCTTTGCGTTCTATTAGCTCCAACACTTTGTGTAAATCATAGAAAAAATAGTTGTGACTACTTCATTTTACAACTATTGGAATCTGGTTACTGACACCATTTCTTGTATCCATGCATTTGTGCAGCCACAAAACACAGAAATAGTACTAAACAACAGAAAAATTACCCTGTCTTCGGTCATGTTAGAGTGCATTACCAACAATAACGTATTTGCTTTACGAATGTCAACCCTGTCCTCAAATTCCCATTTTACTTTAAAGGCAAGTTTCTGCCCTTTATTACGTCGACGAAATTTGATTCAAAAAACGTTTTTCTCATGATAGTCAAGCATTTGCTTATATCATCGCATTATACGTGTTTCCCATTGCAACAATTCCCGTAACACTAATTAAACATTTTCAAACTTAAACATCTGAGGCCAAATTGACGTCATTATTCATATTTTCAAAGAACGCTTAATAACTTTTCTTTTAGTGGTTAAATAAAACGAAATAGCAACAGAACACACATAATTTCCTTTACTTTACATCGTAAGTGAGTGCATCCTCATCGCAACAACAATTAGTAATTTATTAATAGACCGTAATGAGCTGGAACTAGCGTGCACACAAGGCGTAAAGTGGGTAATCTTTTCTTATGTAGATGTATTCCCTTACAACAGCCTCCACTTCGTGCTAGATCCAGTTCAACTGATACCGAGAATCCGAAAATGGTCTATTAATGTAAACGACAACGTAGCTATTACCACTTCCGCACTCACTATTTTAAACCCTAAAGTTTATGATTTAGTAACTTTAGTTTGGGAGTAAAATCTCACTTTTATTAAAAAAAAAATGCAATTGTTAGTTAGCAAGGTGGTCTACTCATCGCAACAGTAACAGACTTTATATCGCATTCGGACCGGAGCGAAACATCTTTTCAACTGAGATCTTAGGTCAAGTGAGCATCCTCGAGCGCCTTCTTTAAAACGTAATTTCTCTTACACTTGATAGAATGAAACAAAACAGCTGCACCAATCTACACATGAACTTGTGGTATTCTTCATCGCAAGTCACTTTACTTATGACAGTTATCGTAACAGTAAAAGACCCCGTGGCGTTTATTTAATTTAAAAAAAATCGGGCTTTTAATTAGGCCACGCCACCATTAAAGCATAATACCTTCCCTTTAGTTAGTGAATTAAAGCACGCACTGTACTTGAAAACAACCACACATTCTGTTAAGACAGAATGTTATTTATGTCGGTGGTCTGCATGGCTGGTCTTCCGACTCGCATCAATCTAACCTCTCTTTCAAGAGCCAATCATTTTCTATCGCCTTAAGGGGCGTTGGTATAAAGGAGCGTGCATTCCCGCGTTCGCTCCCTCTTGCTTTCATCATCACGGCGATTGCATCTCTGCGGAAAAAAAAAAGTTTTTTCCCTGTTATGCAAGTCCTATTGTTTTGTTCCATCTCTATAACAGTTATCTCTGTAAGCGACTTAGCGCTTTCGCGCCTGCCATTTTTTCTTATCTTTTTCAGTATTCAGTTTTTTAACATAAGTGTGATGGGTGAGCCTCGTGTGTTAATTCTCGGACATTCTTTTATCCGCCGTTTAAATAGCTTTATTACAGATATTCCACACCTTGATGATCGTTTTCTTTTGCACGAGGCCGCCCAGTTTAAATGGGGGGGGGGGGGGGGGGGGGGGTCGAACAGTTGCCCCCCATATTGTGATATTGCAGTTGGGAACCAATGATCTTTCCCACGTAGATCCCTTAGTCGCAGCCTCGGCAATAGAGGACTTAAGTAGGTATTCTTTACAACGAGCACTATGTGTGGCAAATTTGTGTTTGCCAAAAGCTTAAGCGCGAAAATGATGCTGCTTTTAACACACGCGTTAAATTTCTTACGAAACTGTTCTGAAGGTTCTTTTAGAGCCAATTCCCTATTGCTTTTTTGGGGGTCACAGAAGTTTTTGGAATACTTCGCAGAGATATTTCGCTCGTGATGGTGTTCACTAAGCTGGGGCACTATAAGTATTACCGAAGTCTCAGGGGGGCCGTTGTAAAGTCTTTGCATTCCTGGGCACGTTCTGGCGAACAGCCCAACTAGTTTTCGTAACTATTTCACTTGCCCATTTCCTATTTAATTATCTGGTTTTTATTTCAAACCAAGCCGCCTGTGTTATCGCCTTGCAATTGTGGTTTAGCTTTGATTTTCGGCAATTATTTGCCGCATTTTGCTGACCACTTATGGCCATATGTTGTGGCTTCTGAAACCTTAGAAGTGCACTGTGTACCTTCCTATCACCGGCTTTGGTATGTATGTTTGTCTGCTTGCAGTTACCATGTTATGAGTGTACAATCCATTTTAACCGCCTGCATATGTGGGTGTGTCCAATGCACTCGGTATACTGTCAATGCACTAATGTTATCGTTTTGTGGAAATGGGTCGCTACTACTTACGAGGTATAAGCCTCACTATTTTTATATGCCAATTTTCGCACTCGAGTAAATTCCAATACCTGCTTTGGACTGATCGGCCCTCTGATGACCCCCTTTCCTAATTTCTTCGCCATTAACACTTGTTTTTATTTCACTGCCTATCACATCTATCACTTATAGTTAGTTTTTTATCATTGAGAAATGCCTCCTGTGAAGCGTGCTACCGCCCGAAAGCCAGGCGCTCAAAACGGCTCCGAACAGACCTGTCCGAGGCCAGACCATTGGTTGTGGAAAATCCTCTGGTGCCTCAGCAGCAAACTGTACAAGGAGGACAAGGAATGATCCAGCTGGACGTGCGGGCTCTCACAAGTACCATTTCCGTGGCCGTCGCACAAGCCGTCAAGGACGCAATGGCTGCGCATCAAGCCAGCGTCCCCAGTACGGCAACGCCAACGCTGTCAGCCGCAGTAGAGCAAGCTGTACAAAATAACGTCCTATCCTATACATAAGGTACAATTGAACAGGCGCCCGTACCAGCATTCGATCATATCTTTATTGCATGTTAGACTGCGCAATATAAGAAATAAACATAAGCAGTGTGATTGGGGCTGGCGATCAGCCTTGCCACCCTTTCTCTCAGCATAGTCGTTAATTTAGGTTCTCGAGTGAGCGCAAAAATCAAGGCGAAATTCTGGGCCAATGAATATATTGATTTTGGGGCACTGCTATCTGTGGTACCCCTCGAGAAACGTTTGCAGTTTCCATGGTTTCTAGTGGGGGTGCTGGAAATCAACCTCGGTTATCTCTTGAGCCTTATCATAACCAGAAAAAGGGGACTAATATAAGCCAGTGGCTCACAGCTTTTAACACCTTTGTATCGATTTATTCAGAAAAATGTTCTTAGGATACCCATAAGCTCATGAAATATTGCAAAGTGGTGCGTGATTGGGGACTGAAGCACACGCTGTACTAGAAAACAAGTAGTTTGATGTTAATTGCATTGCAAGTAAACGTATGTATGCGCGATTCTCAAAAGTTTAAATTAAAGTAGTTTAAATATGTGACTGATCATCGCAGTTATGAACACTACTTAAGTAGTCGTGAAAATAAAGCCTGAAAAAATTCAGGCTTGTACGGGATTCGAACCTACGACCTCTGCGATACCGGTGCAGCGCTCAGGCTTTATTTTCACTATTACTTAAAGTAATGTTCATAACTGCGATGATCAGTGACATATTTAATCATTAAACCGCAGTTCAAATATATGATTTTCATATATTCAAAATGTATAGAGGTTTTCGTTGCGTCATAAGATATCAGATTGTTTGTGCGGCAGGTATTTCGTGAGTATGGGTGATGTTTTGTGTCTGATTCATGGTTATTCATCGTTATTCTGCGTGATTCTAGGGTTAGTAATAAATTCGACCTTTTAACAAATTACGTAAATACGTATACATTATACAGTACTTGATTCCAATAAAGCAGTTGAGACGGATATGTTATTAATGGCAATGTATATTGTAACAAATTGTGTCCTTGCTAGGACCGCTGCGTTTCATTCAAGAAATGTACAAATGTAGTTACGTTTATTGGCACACTTCAACACTCAAGTGACGTAACAAAATTTTATTGCGGAAAGTGCAATGAGGTCTGTTACTGTTGCAATATGGAGGAATATGGCACTCATACGATGCCCATGTGACGCCGGTAAGGTCTGAGTTCAAAAGCCCGATTTTTTTAACTTGGCGAATTCACTGGAGCTTATACTGTTGCGATGAGAAGAATATTTTGCGAACAAATAAATTTCCTGTTATTTAATCCAAACTCAAAGTTGGGGTTGAAACAATAAAATCAGAAAAAAGTAGCTAAGGTTTTTTTTTCATTAATTATAAATTAGTTATTGTTATATCGATGAACATGCAGTTATTTGCGATGAAGAGAACAGCAAATTATGTGTGGATTGCTTGTGTTAACAAGTGTTGAAAAAGTTAAACACGAAAATTTGGTTTATCAACGGAGTTGATAATGTAAACTGACCACCGTACAGGATACGGTGGTCAATTTACATTATCAACTCCGTTGATAAACCAAATTTTCGTGTTTCACTCCCCCACCGACGCAGCACCACAGTTTCTTTAGAAACTAATCCCCTTTATTCATTTATTGTTAAAAAAGTTAGTTCGGTTTTAAGGAAAGAGTTCTGCGATCCTGGTCACGTGGCTTATGGTCGCTGTTTATTGTCGTAATGAGTAGAGCACCATGCTAAGTAATGAAGATAATATTCTTTTATGGGGATTTTTCACTCGAAAGTTAAATTAATCAATGTTAAATTTGGGGTTTCAACAGGAAGACGAGACCTGGAAGTAGTTGCGGTGTTTACGTTTCAGTAATTGTTATTGAACATGCAGCTACTTGCTATGTCAAGTGCAGCAAAGTATATATAGAGCGTTGTTGTTTCCTTTCATTTCAACAAATGTAGTATAAGTTATTGCGGTCTCGGTTTAAAGCAAGATTGTTTAACTCTAACCAATGCTAGCTAACAATTGCATTCTTTTTACGGTGAGATTTCACTCCAAAGTCAAATTAAAAAGTAGCAGTTATTTCCGATGTAAAATACAGCAAATTGTGTGCGGAATGGTGCTGTTTCGTTTTATTTTAAACCACTACATGAGGAGTTATTAAGTATTGAAAATACGAAAAATGACGTCAATTCAATTTGGCGCTAACGTCAATGTTTGAAAATGTTTATTGTTGCGGGAACTGTTGCGATGATGTAAGCAAATGCTAACTGCAATGTTAATAGAGAGCATCTGAATTATTTCCTCGACGTTATCGAAAATGCAGAAACTTGTCTTTCTAGTAAAATGAACATTTGCTGACATGGAACGATATTCGTAAAGCAGAACACGTTATTGTTACTAATGTAGTCTGTATCAGGGCTTATAATTTGGTCACGAACGAAGGGTTGTATTATGTCTGTTGTCTTGCTAGTTTTGTGTTTTGGCTTGGAGAAATGCAATAATCCATTTTACAGTTGTGTTCAGTGACCTGGCCCTTGAGTGGAAGCGAGGTTGGAGGTGTATGCAAATATGGAGTGGTTATCATAACACTATGGTTTTATGAGAAAAGCAGTGAGGCCTGTATCATATGAGACGAGGTGATCACCAGCCTCGTTTTCATTCATAGGTGAGGTTTATTGATCCTTTTAGAAATACTTGTATATTTGTAAAAACATAATAAAAAACCCAAATTTAAATTAGCTCCTATCCAAGTTATTTGAAAAGTATTGTCTTGAAAATTGTGGCAAATTATACCATGAGTGGCGACAGGTCTTTAAGTTACTTATTTTTGTTTTGTTTTGTTTTTGTTTTCTCCTTGTTTTATTGTGAAACTAAGTCTAATGGGTGTAAAAATGATTTGTGACTTTTTATTGAATGTTATAAATTAACGCCTAAAAGGTTTTGTTTTCAATAAAGTTTTGTTTTAAAAATATTCATAGGCCAGGTTATTGAGCATGCAATTGTAAAATGGACTATTTGGATGCAAAAAAGGAATCGGTAACCGTTAATTCCAATGGATGCAAAAAAGGAATCGGTAACCGGTAATTCCAATTGGTCATTTTTAAAAAAAATGACCAATCGGAATTATCGGTTACCGATTCCTTTTTTGCATCCATTGGAATTACCGGTTACGATCTTGTAGAGACCAGTGAAAGGCATACAAGTGCAGAATGCATGGGTAGATAACATAAGTTTGCAATCTAGTGCCCATAATGAGTGGAGTGAATTTTTCAAAACCCTGACACGCCGAGTGGTTATTTGGAAACTTTTTGAATTTCTTACAAAGGATAAAACACAGGATAAAAAAAAAATATAAAAAAATAATAAAATAAAATAAAACACAGGATTGACAAAACAATATTTTTCACTGCTGATGTTGATAATATAGGCAATGAAAATGATGATATTGATAGTTGGTGCGAAGTTGATGAACACCCTTCAGGGATTACAGTTGCACTGTTACAGCAACCAGATGTAGCAGAAAATTCAGAATTGTTTATTTTGCACCAGCAGTAGGAAACAAACCATGTTTCAGCTATCACTCAACTTTGTGACAGATCTCATTCATACACACTCAAAAGCATACACCGTTAAATCTGTATTTCTCAGCACAGATTTTGGCCAATTGCCTAATATTCAGGCATCACGAATTTCCAGCTACTCGAATACGACATTCATGACTTGGCTCTGACAGCCTTTTGATTAAAGTGTGTTGTCGGTATCCAATGGACGCATATCGATTGTATGATATTTTTTATTCAGTCGATTTCTTATGATCGACTGCTCCCGGATTTATATTAATCAAAAGAATTTTAATTTTTAATTTTGAACTTTTGTGCTATTTTCAAATTCTCATGCGAATACATTTTAGACGGATGCCAATGCTGATGTATGCTCATCTTGGTAAGCATAAGTTCGCAATATTAGTGTTCTAACTTAGAGGACTCCCTAAACTCACAGTTAACAAATCCAAGGCCAGTAAATAGACGGTACTTTGCTTCCAAACTACAAACAGTTAAGTAAGAATCACATTTACAGGTGCTGCATTCCAAAAATGCTTGAACTTCGGGACTTTTACGTACGTTCGCCCATTGCCAAGTGTCTTTCTTGACCGTAATCATTTTGACCTGAAAACATAGAAAAACCATTCAGTCGTTTGTTCGCAAATTAGATTTATTTAAGAACACAAATCGAGAAGGGACCTCACCAATCTTTACAATTTCGAGTGATCGCAATACAATTTCTCGCTGGATGTGTTGATAGCGGCATGTAAACGAGAATACGTGCTATAGCAAACAAATATATACTTTTAGGCTTGCACAAATAACGAAATTAAAATACAGGACAAGCCCTAACCTTCTAAAATTGACGATAATTGACCAAACATCGCTTGCAGACTCCATCCATCATGTGTAATTTCATTCACGCACCCGCGCCGTTTACTAATTAACCACAGGAGAAAGTAATATAACAGTTAATTATGAAAACTATAATCTGGTGAACGTTAACATTAATGAAACTGAATCGTGACACAAAAATTAGGCCTAAGAATCAGTGACGACTCAGGAAAGCTTTATAGAAAACAATTGCAAATTCCTAACAAAACGCTTCAACCAACTGAGCATTTTAGCGAATTCGAATGCAAAGTTACACCAAATCTTGCGTTCGGTTTGAACTACAGGTAAAACTATTTGTTGCTCGTTTTCTTGAATTAGTGTCCATTGTTGTTGGCAATCGGAATTCGTACACCAGCAAACCAAAGTATCATTGAATGGTTCGAGAACACAAGAAAACTTACCTCCAGGGCCGGACTTCTAGATCTGACTCCTGATGCACATCACACGGACACCAAACCAAAAACTTTGAACAGTGAGCAATGGTTATGCCTAGTGACTCATCTCTTTTTATACTTGCTGTTAATAAAAATTCATAATGTGATCTGCAACTAAAAGTATTTTGATCAACTATCACTGCACGAAAGTTCGGCTTTCATCAGCTTTGACTGTTATTCGCATCAAAGGCGTGACAGCAGTGCGTGCAACAAACTTGCCGATTTATTTCACCTTCGAGTTTTCTTTAGCTCGCATCAAAGGTTTCATGCCTTTGATGCGCATCAAAAGGTTCCTATCAACAACTCAAAGAAACATCTTACACTTTTAATGCTGATTTTTTGTATCGAACAAAACTGTTTTCTTTTTCTTAAGCTGATACAAAACTTACACTGAGCAAGAATAAATAGGGGGATTCATGCTTACGTCATTGTTTACATTTTTGCTCCTTTGCATACGGCTTTGCTTAAAGAAGGAAACATGTTAAATGTGATTTGACTTCAGGCAGCTAAAGAGCTAGTGAAATTTAATATATTGTGAAATTTTCAGCTCTTTAATTATAGTATTCAAGGAGATATTGTCTTCCAAAAACTGCAAAATTTCTGGGTGGCAAAAGCACTAATGAGCTCATACATTCTTTGCAAAATTTTGACTTTTTAAACCCGCGTTTCACAAAAAGTATTCAATACATGAGGCTCATATTCATTGGCAGAGTTATTCATACTATAGCCTCTCAATATTCAGAACTGATTTATTTGTAGCTCTATCAGAAACTGAATTGTTCATGCTAATGAGGCAAATATTGTAAACAAGGATTCCCCTATAATTGACCCGTTTATCTGGCTCGCATTTTCAGTTATACGTATAGAAAAAGTGGCTAATCATTGGCGTTATCACCTCCGTAAGGGATTTAACTGAAAACGTTCACAAAGGGAAATGTAAATGAGCTTGGATGTCATGTTTATATTTTTAGAATATTTTTTTCTGGTTAAGGTTTTAATCACCGAGACATTTCAATGAGTGTGAATGATATATGAAATAAATCATATATCGGACTGCGGAAATGAAATCAAATGAAGAATGATCCTCGCAGTTGTGAACGCAATTTATTTTATTGCGTTAAGAAACCTGAAAAGAATTACCGGGGCTGAAGTTAGCTGCCAATTCACTGCCAATTCGCCGTTTAAAAGAACGCTGCCAATTCGTTTCCCTTGAGGTTTTTCGGAAAAACGTTCTGTTATTCAAAGGTTCATACTTCGCTATGATGTAAAATGTAATTTGCGCACAAGCGCGTTACAAAACGCAAAATGCGCAGAGAAACCTCGTGTAGCCAGAAAGACTGTCTTGGGCTTAGTGAGTTTTCAAACAGAGCGATCAATATGCAAAGTACCTGACTTAATAACTCCCCGACCTTTGGTATCTGAAATATCGTTTCGCTTTCAACCTAATGCTTATACACCGGCTAGCTCATCTCTCGATATCTCAGTCCTGTCTCTTTTCATTCGCTAGTAATTTCAGGTTCCCCAACACAGTGAATATTTGGAAATATGTACTCCGTTATGTCACGTCATCCACTTTTTGACCTTGAATAACTATGTCTGTGGAATCCCCACCATGACAAATGACATATGACGTTAAAGTACCGGCAACAGGCATGCCATCTCTCGATATAAACGCCCCGTCTCTTTGTCTTTGCACTAATAATAAAAGCGCAAATATCGTGCGTATTGATTAGCGTTTTCGCCGTCAACCAGTAAAAGCTAATTTTTAAATTGAATAATTATTTTTGCGATTTCTAAACCACGAATAATGACATATACTAAAACACTGCTGATCACAGTGATTCCATCTCTCCACATCTCATCCCTGTCTCCTTAGCTTTTTTAATAATTACAGGCTCTCGAAAATCGCGAAAGGTAACGAAAGTTGCCAGTATATGACACATAATCGACATTTAGAACTTTAATAACTTTTCTTGTGGTATCGTCAGCGCAACAAATGAAATATCCTCAGAAAGTACAGCGAATGATCATTCCATCTCTCGATATTTCAGCCCTGTCTCTGTTTGTTTTCCCTTAATTGTTGAATCCCCAACATGGCACATATTAACTGTCGCATATGGACGTTTTGTAACGCAACTCAACATTAAACAATATAGCAACTTTTTAATTTGAATAACTGTATTTATACTAAAAAGCCCGCTATTAATAGCGTATTTCACAAAACTACTGAGAACAGTGATTCCATCTCTCCATATCTCATCCCTGCCTCCTTAGCTTTTTTTTAATAATTACAGGCTGTCGAAGATCGCGAAAGGTAACGAAAGTTGCCAGTATATGCCACAAAATCGACATTTTGAACTAAAATAACTTTTCTTGTGGTATCGTCAGCGCAGCAAATGAAATATCCTCTGAAAGTACAGCGAATGATCATTCCATCTCTCGATATTTCAGCCCTGTCTCTGTTTGTTTTCCTTTAATTGTTGAATCCCCAACATGGCACATATTAACTGTCGTATATGGACGTTTCGTAACGCAACTCACCATGAAAAAATAAAGCAACTTTTTAATTTGAATAACTATGGTTATACTAAGACGACCGCAGCTACTGACATAAATTATTAAACTACTGAGAACAGTGATTCCATCTCTCCATGTCTCATCCCTGTGTCCTTAGCTTTTCTAATAATCATAGGCTCTCGAACATCGTGAAAAGTGACGAAAGTTGCCAGTATATGTCACGTAATCTACATTTTCAACTTAAATAACTTTGCTTGTGGCATCGTTGACGCAACAAATGAAATATCCTCAGAAAGTACAGCGAATGATCATTTCATCTCTCGATATTTTAGCCCTATCTCTGTTTGTTTTCCCTTAATTGTTGAATCCCTAACATGGCACATATTAGAACTGTTTAGACGACAGAAAATAGGGCCATTTATACGGGAGGAAATAAGACGCGTCTTATCTAAGAGGCGACTTAAATAGGACGCGAACTGTACCGTTTATACCTTCGCGTCCTACATAAGACGCGAAGATCTCGTATAAATGGTTCGCGTCTTATTTTTGATACAGCCTCGCTTACCCGCCAAGATGGAGCGCTGTAGCAAGAAACAAAAAAGGTGCTGTCCTGTTATTTTAAGAAGAGACTTTCTCAGAGATTTTTTTTCTTATGAAGACCACGCCGTAGCATACAAAGAAATCAACAGAAATCCGAGAAGAGTCGGAAGGAAGCGATATACCAGGGGCACCCAACGACAAGTTTCGGTAGATATCTGTTCGGTGGAGGGTAGTTCGCCTAAGGCTTTCGGGGTCGATTAAAGAGTGCACTCGGATTTTCGTAATTAAAACGTGGCCTAAAAGATTCGTAATTTGGAAATCATAACCCCTGAGGTTTTCGGAAAGGTTGTTATTGCTGTTTTGGCAGTAAAAAACGTCAGCTAGCATTTTCGGAAAGAAAAAAAGGTTCCCTAGAAAGTTAACTTCAACTAGTATTTTCTCAAAGAAAGATTTTGTTCCCTAAAACTTTCGGGCAATTAACATTTCAGCTAGGGAATCCGAACCGATCAAAGTTTTCTAGCTAACCAAAACATCACTTTAAACAGACTTCAAACACCATAATGTACTTGAAAATGCCTTTACACAGCTTTTGGCTGCTTTGGCTCGTTGGGTGCCCCTGATATGCGGATTGGTGCGACTGATGGTAGGTTAAAGAAGGAAGGTGCTGAATTCACTTTTGGCTCACCCGGCCATCTTTTGCAAAGCTTTGCAAACAATTACGCTATCTAATCATAAGACAAGCTCATGTTGCTGCCGTTTTTATGCAAGCGCACTTGCAGTTCACGTCTTATTTAGGACGCGAAACCATTTATACGAGGAAGTTCAAGTCTTAATTAAGACGCGGACAAAATAAGAACAGCTGAAAACCCTGTTCTAAGATAAGACGCGTCTTATGTAAGACGCGACTTAAATAAGACGCGAACGCTTATGTTGTACCATTTATACGATCAGTTCGCGTCTTATTTAAGTCGCGTTTTACATAAGACGCGTCTTATTTTCTGCCGCGGCTTACTCTGGCCGCGGCTTACATAAGACGCGAAAGGAACCATTTATACGAGTAAAAACTCCTAGGCCAGGATAAGCCGCAGCTTGAGAAAGCCATGAACGCAGATTTTGTACCATTTATACGGAGTGTTCGCGTCTTATGTAAGCCGCGGCCAGAGTAAGCCGCGGCTTATTTTCTCTCGTATAAACGGCCCTATTAACTGTCGTATATGGACGTTTCGTAACGCAACTCACCATTAAAATTTTAATTTGAATAACTGTGGTTATATTAAGACGACCGCAGCTAATGACGTAAATTATTAAACTAATGATAACAGTTATTCCATCTCGCCATGTCTCACTCCTGTCTCTTCATCCTTTCCTATAATTATTGGCTCATAGTGATTCCATCTCTTCATATCTTCCTCCTCCTTCTTTTGCTTTTCTAATAATTATGGGCTCCCTAACGTCGCGTATTAGTGAAGAACTGAAGTTGCCGGTATATGTCACGTAATCAAAATTTTTGACTTAAATAACTTTGCTTGTGGTATCGCCAGCGCAACGAATGAAATATCCTTAGGCAAGTACAGCAAATGATCATTCCATCTCTCGATATTTCCTGTCCTGTCTCTTGTTGTTTACCATTAATTATGGACTCCCCAACAGGGCACATATTAACGGTCGTGTCGGGCAATTCTGTCACGGAACTCAACAATTATAAAGAATGCAACATTTGAAGTTGAATAACTATGTTTGTAACGAAATCACCGCGACAAATAGCGTATTTTACTTAAGTAATGAGAACAGTGATTCCATCTCTCCATACCTCATCCCTCTTCTTTAGCTTTTGTAATTATTATAGGCTCTCGAACACCCAGTATAGTGACGAAAGTTGGCAGTATATGTCACGTAATCAAAATTTGGGACTTAAATAACCTATGCTTGTGGTATCGTCAGCGCAACAAATGACATATCATTTGAAATCACAGTGAATGATCGTTTCATCTCTCGATATCCCAGGCCTCCGTCTGTTTGCTTTCCTTTAAAAATGGTCGACTCTCTAATCATCACATATATAAACAGTCGATTTAGGCTGTTTTGTCACGCCACTTGACAAAAGAATGAATGCAATATTTGAAGTTGAATAGCTATGTTTGCAATGAAATGATCGTGACAAGTAGCGTATTTTACTGGACTACTGAAAACAGTGATTCTATCTCTCCATATCTCACCCCTGTCCCTTTCAGCTTTTGTAATAATTATAGGCTGTCGAACACCGGGTATTGTCACGAAAGTTGTCGGTATATGTCACGTAATCGAAATTTCGGACTTCTAACTTTGCGCGGGGTATCGCCAGCGCAACAAATGAAATATCATATGAATGAATGATCAATCCATACGTCTCCAAATTTTGCAGGCCCGCGTCTGTTTGTTTTCCCTTAATTGTTTACTCCCTAACATGGAACATGTTAACTATGACCACAACCAATAGCGTATTCTACAAAACCAGCTTTCTTGTCATACATTGCAACATTTATTAGCATTGCCACTTTTGAAATTGAATAATTGTTTTTAATAATGTGACCTTGATTGGTGGCACCACGCGATTTGAATATCCAAACTTAGCGACCGCGTCCCTTCGACAAAATGCACTAGCCGAGGGAGGGACCAATAGATTGGTCGAGTGCCAATGGTATCGTCCCTCCCTCGGCTAGTACCATTTTGTCGAAGGGACGCGGTCGCTAAGTTTGGATATTCAAATCGCGTAGTAAAACCGTCGATAATGCAGTGCCTGACGAAGGGAAAAGGTCAGGTAAATGCTGAAAAATGAGCGATGCTCGTGCACTTGCGATGGGTTTTGAAAGCCAGGGAGCAATATACAGGAAGTCACATTAACCGCCGTTCAGCTGATCGCAATTTGGAGCGAATCCGACGATTATTAGAGAATTTATGGAGCTTCGCGTGGAGATTGTCGGTTTTGGTCTAGCCTGCCTTCAATTCTTCTTTAGTGGAAGATCCGTCTGGTAACAAAAAGCGAAAAATCGCTATTTAAACTGGCTAGGACACTGAAGGAAGCTTTCAGCTAAAGGTAAGTGAGCTTTTCTTTAGAGTATTTCGAATTTTTAGACAATTTAGGAAACCCGAACGGCGAAAATCCGGCTAAAATCGCTAAAAACCAGCCTAAAAACTACCAGACAGTGAAGAGTACAGCATTATATCGAGGTAAGTTGATTTTATTAAGAAAGTGTGATATTTCCTGTTTGTTTCCCGTACAAATTAAAACTTTTTAATACAGTCAGTAACACAACAACATGTTTACGTGTCACCATTGTTGAGCTTGGGAAACCTGTGTCCCAAGCGGTTATGATAGCAGCCGAACAGGCCAGAAGCACCGCAAAATAGACCAGTAATTGAGCAACACAACAAACACATAGTGATATTAAATTGAAACAATATTTATTTTTGAACTTTTACATCAATATTTTGACTATATGCAGAACACTAAGCTTATAATTACACATACAGTATGTCTGGGCTGCCTGTGGTGTCCTTGGCTTGTTGACAGTCACTGGCTCTTAGTATCTACAGACTGCTTGCATAAAATCATTGTAATTCAACCAGAGCCTAAATGCAGTCTTACTTGTTTCAAAGCACAAGCGTACATGTATATATCAAACAGATCTCATGGCACTGATAAAAAATGGCCAAATGCGCTTCTGTTCATTAATAAATTATGGGCAAAACCCACCTACAGTGTACATGTATGTTTCAAATTTGTGAGAAAATACCACAGCGTGAGGAAAGAGAAATAAGGTGTCATCATATTTCACATTCTTCCTTGAGGGAATCTTCACTGGTTGCTACTTCCTCTAGGGAAATCTCTTTGTAATGCACATGTCATCGGCTTCCCCGTGGGGTCAACCCCCGGGCCAACCGGAGAGATATTTGGGGGAATACAAGGAGATGGATGGGATTCTCTGCCCGAGGGTAGTGGAAAATCTTGACATTGTTTTACGATCAAAGATTAGGGGGTGGGGGAATTCACAAGTTTGAAAAGGATGTCATGGGTATTTTCAGCTGAGAGACACCTCACCCAGGGGGCTTTGTCTTGAGAGATTCCCCGATCCCCAGGGAAATTCCTCAAGTTTGCTTGACTGATTTTACAATCCCCCTCGTAGCCCGGGGGTCGACCCCACGGGGAAGCCGATGACATGTGCATAAGTGTCATAGACATTGACCTCTAGGAAATGTTATCAATGATTGCATTGATGGCAAAAAGCATTGATGGCAGTAATAGGAATGCATTGATAAGTTGTTATCAAATCCAAGTGACCACAAAAGTGCACTCTAAAATATTCACTGTGTTTTGAAATCAAATGAAAGGTTTTGCTTCTCTGCCAAAATTTGTGGTTGACAAAGCCCTTATTATTTATCTGCTGGAGTTAATGAGTTCAGATTTATTTGGCTTAACCCCGCGTTAGAACCTGTAAAACTTACTAATGACATAAAATAAAGACAACAAAAGGTTGCAAACAGCAGTATACAGTAAAACAATAGCTCATCAAACAAAGAGAATATCGTCGGGTTCTTCCATCGAGGTAAACCCAGTTTTCTCCTTAGACTGGCAATTGTTTTCTATACCGGATTCTATTCTTCTTCTGTAAGTTCATTCCAGTTTCTCGAAGCTGCTCGATCAGATCCTTGTTACTGTTATAGGCCGGTCTCCCTCCTGTACTTGCACAGCATGACACAGACCTCACGCTCTTCCTCTTCTCGACAGTTTGATACGCTTAAAATGTCTGAGATAGTTCTTGACAACACTGCTAAGGAATCTGCTAACGACTCAACTATAAAATCTCCCAACGACGAATAATCGCTCTGTGATAACGATATAGCCGCAAGTACTTTTGTGTGTTCACCAAGCTGTCTCTAACTTAAACCTGTTGCAGCCCTAGCAATAGTGTTACTTAGGGAAGTCAAAAGCTCTTTTAAATTCTCTCGTGTCACCTGAACCGCCATCTTGTGGGTCAAACGATAGGCGGCCCATAAAAAAACCAATCGATATTCTCGAACAGTGATTTCTTATTCTCGTATGTCGATTTTTCATTCTCAACAGTGGTTGCGTATTTCTCGGTATATGGCCACGTCATTTTTTTCTCGAGTAACGTTTTCTTTTGCTCGAATGGTGTTCTATCATTCTCGTATGGCGAATTTTTATTTTCAGTTGCTGATTTCTCATTCTGGTATATCGGTTTATAAACTCACACATCGACTACTATTTTTCATCTGTCAATAACTTGTTCTGGTATCGTGATTTTCTTATCTCGGAAAGCGATTACTGTTTCTCAGTTAATGATGCGTATTTCTCGACAGGTGATTTTAAAACTCAACCCACTTTTGTCATGTTTGGCTTACCATAATGTTTGGCTGTTTTTTGCTGCGAACTTCAGCAAGCAGCCTCTGCCATTCTTCGCCGTATGGAGTTCTGGTAGGGGTGTTCAGCTCCATTCCGATTCCAGTTGCTGTCCTATAATCACAAAACGCCGTTTCCATAATGAGTTTTGTGATTGCTTCATGTAAAAGAACGTGACTGATATACATGCGTGGCCCTGGAATGTGTTGAGGCAGGTCGTAATCGTATACCGGTTTTGCCGGTAATAGAGGCTGGAATTGAATCTTTGGCCCCTGGTGCCCATTTCACAGGTTTTCGCTTGAAAAGACCGTGAATTCTTTGCATCTTTACCAATGTGACACTGTTGATAGGAGCAATGAAAGAATACGTATTGCTTGCACAAGAAAAATATCACCATGTCGTAAGCGGACTGGCAAACACACCTGTTCCTTACTTGATTCCAACACCTCTGACTTTTTACTTTCACTTGCAAACGTAGGCTTCAGCAATTCCTCGTCCTCAGAGTGAAATAGGTGATGCTTCAGTGAGTTTACCTTTCAGTGGTATACACCGTACTTAGTGTTAAGAAAGGAAGTGTTATAGAAACTTACCGACATGTCATCGGAATCTTCACACTTGCTCGTTGTCCAAACAGTCGGGACAGAAGAAATATGGCTTTTTAAACACTACATCGAGATCGGTGTCAGTGAGTCCGATACATTCCGGGTGAAAAAACTGTGAGCACACGTCGCATGAAATATAAAGTCTGGAAAACACGGCGAAAAACAAATGTAAGAATAAAAGAAAACAATCTAACAGTTGACTTCCATTTAAGAGTGGTCAGGCTCCCATTCCAACTTAACGCGCAAAAAAACACGATACACGATTCATTATTCATTGTTTAATTTATGGGCTGATTCACTAACAAGATAATAAAGGTGTTTTGTGATGAAGGGAAATAGAAATACTAACATTCAGCCAATTAATCGTTTTCATTAATTTAACTTTGATTCGTTGTACCTGTTGTCTTCGGGCTTTCGACACACGCAGTACAATACTTCCTCGTTCAGCTGAAAACAAGCAACCCAAACGTCATCCGTCAGGGTTTAAAAATCTCACTGCAAAAAAAAAAAAAAGGCACTCACTCGCGCATGCTTCGATTTTCTTTTATGCTTTGCTCCCAGAATAAAATCCTTGAAAATAACAGGCGTCTGTAAAGAAAAAGACGAAAGACAGGAAGGAGAATATTGCTCCTACTCAACAATGAAAAGACTAAACAAAGCGTTATATATGTAGCCAAGCAAGTAAGAGTTTACTGAGGCTTAGTGAAGAGTAAATGTGCTAGGGCTAAGTGAGTCGAGAATGTTTTATACGGTCTTCCAATGGACGTGAACTGAAACCGGAGTGCGTATTCGAGAAGTATTTTACCGTGGTCGCTTTTCGTAAGCGATAATGAGGAGAGATAACCTTCGGGGTGAGAACTTTCTTTTGAGGAAGATGGGAAACACGAGTTCTCTCAGGCGAAATAATCTGAAAAGTAACAAGACGTATCTTCACTCCTATAGAGGAATAAAGCATTAAACAGAAAAAAAAAACTGTCAAGGGCTTGGGGCGGGTCATTCAAACTTTCGGCTTATTATCTTGCGAGGAATGACTCTCTTTTGAGTAAACAAATGCAACCTCCGAGAGTACACTGGAAGGCCGTCTTCTCTTAGGTGGGACCATCTGTAAAGCGTAAAGCAAATTTCCCAGTCACACGCAAAGAAAATACGAACACTCGCTAATAATCGAGAAGTTTCTCATAACACTTACAAATACTTCGTCATCGTCATCATCGGACGAGGAGACCATTTCTGTTCCATTACATTCGGCACCATCAACTTTATACTGGAATTAACCAAAAAAGCGACAAAATATAAAAATGCGATGTCATCTGAGTTAGGTACCAGAAATTATGACATACAGTCACACAAATCATGATCAGTATGATGCATCTATGTATCAGTCAATTCCAAAAGCGCCCATCCCCCCGGGCATACCCCGGGTATTTGATCCAAAATCTGTCCCGCACGGTGGGGCATTTGACTATCGGCTAAACATTGGTCGCCAGCCAAAGGGTTTCGCGCGTCTTTCGCACGCAAATATTCATTCATTTACCACCGGAGCCGCTTCGCTCCCTTCGCTTCAAGATTCAGCGTAGGCTTTCCGTTGTTTAGTAAATATACAGTTGATATGCCATTATTCAAAGTTTGGAGTGCCGGCAAAAGATATCGGAAAAGAGTTTTGGCGCACAATTTTTCGGATTTGGTTTGAAAAAGGTAAGCGATTTTAGACAAAATATTCATTATGAGCGGGAAGCGTTCCAAAATACTGCATGCAACGAGTGATTTTCGATAGATTTACAATTGATTTTCCCTTTTTGAGGGCCTGACGGTAGGGCATTTGACCGTCTAAACTGGAAACACAGTGGGGCCTTGGCTAAAAATTTTTCAAAAAGGTCAAATGCCCGGGTGTTTGCTCCGGTGGGGGGGGGGGGGATGGGCGCTTTTGGAATTGACTGATACATCAGTAATCAAACCGGCAAATCGTCTTTCAACGCTACGCCATCCAACACTCAAGTATCTTGTGCGACATTTCCTTGAACAGAACTCTGAAAGAGAAAAAAGCGAAACTGCTAATTGAAACAAACTACAAGAAAACCCGCCAAGAAAACAGCATAGCCAACAACGAAAGAAACTAAGTGGACACATGATTAAAATGTATTCAAGGCAACTCATCCAAACTCCACAAGCTCGCGAAACTTTTGGTATCGCCAGAGATTGCAAACTGCTTTTACGAATTTAGCTTTCGGTGCTTCACCGTGGAGATATTTTTTACTGAAGGCGTGCCGGTATGAACCATCCTTCACACCAGGGGGAAGTGTAGCGCTTCTGGGAAGACCAACTTCTTTTATGACTTCTGCTAGTTGATGGTGATTTAGCGCGTGGTGTTTTCTCGATTTCTAAGTCAAGACAGAACAGTCAGAACAGAACAGCACGCACAAGTTAAAGATTTTACCGAGGAACATATAGGTGACGTTCATAATTCAATATGCTGGAAATCATCTTACCTGGCGAGGCATACTTGGACCTCCGAGACAATTGATCGGTTGGTCCAGCGATGTCGCTCAACACTATACGAATTTGGCGTTCGTGTTAGTGCTACATGTATATCTCTGCCGGTATAATCTTGGTGGACTCTATTACAGAGCCTCTGACCGTTTGAACGAGACGTAAAATTTTCAGGATACATAATGATGGTTTAGAGACGTCATAACTTGACGTTAGTGCAAACTATGATGTTGCGAAATGGTTTTGCGCACTTGTGAAGGGGATTACTGGAAAGGTAATTAGGTTGTGGCTGTTCAGCATTTTATCACGAAAGGTGACGTGTTTCATTTTAAGTGTTTAGTATGGAGAAGGCTCAACCCACTGTGAGATAAGTGGCCATACCAAGTACATTTGCGGCTCGGTTGAAGTGAGTGATGATCGAAGTCGGCAATGGCTATGTCATTGCAACGCTCACATTACCCTAGAATGTACACGATCGTTATCACAACCACTGACAAACATCTTTTCTTTGGATAGTATTATTTTATGTTGCTAAATTAATTTGCGCTTTCCTGATTTTTTTACTCTTTATTTTAAGGTTGAACTGATGAGAACATATACACGAAAACGTGTAAATGATGTCAGACTTGATGGAGATAACCGCTTTGACCTCAATTGCAAAGTTGCTTGCTATACAATGACTTTTCATGACGTTAAGAAATGGTTGCAATGGTGGCTTCATTAAACGTGATAAGATGTAATGAGATGAAACCCTGCGAACGATAATTCCCCTATATGGCATATATTTACGTGCCAGGGGATACAGGGCGAAGCAACAAAAGAGAGACAGAATCGATAGCACTAACGTTTCCTGTTACAGAATATGTGAGATGCCGTGGCCGTGCCATGCAAAAATGGGAATCTAAGAAATGATGCAAAAAACAGGGGCACCCAACGACAAGTTTCGGTAGATATCTGTTCGGTGGAGGGTATTTCGCCTTAGGCTTTCGGCGTCCATTAAAGAGTGCACTCGGATTTTTGTAACTAAAACGTGGCCCTAAAAGATTCGCAATTGGGAAATCATAGCCTCTCAGGTTTTCTGGAAGGTCGTAATTGCTGTTTTTGACAGTCAAAAACGTCAGCTAGTATTTTCGAAAAGAAAATAGTTCCCTAGAAAGTTCGTGGAAAGTTCATTTCAGCTAGCATTTTCACAAAGGAAGATTTTGTTGC
>JAEMWC010000058.1:202500-265000 GCA_016490735.1 Pachyseris speciosa | reverse complement strand
AGAACAGAGAAACAGTAGGTATAGACGTACAGTGGACATAGAGGAACAGTATGAACAGAGGAACAGTAGGAACAGAGGTACAGTAGGCACAGAGGAACAGTAGGAACAGAGGTACAGTAGGAACAGAGGAACAGTAGGCACAGTGGGCACAGAGGAACAGTAGGTACAGAAGAATAGTATGCATAGAGGAACAATGGGCACAGAGGAACATTAGGCAGGGAGGAACGATGGGCACAGAGGAACAAAGAGCAGAGAGGAACACTGGACATAAGGAATAGTGGGCACAGAAGAACAGAGGCTGAAAAGTGTACAAAAGATTGTCATTGGGCACGTTTCGAAAAGAGTTCCAAACGTTTTGCTCCTTGCTAATGTGTTCATTTGTTATGTTTCCAATTTTGTCAATTGCACTTTTGCACTAAAAGTATCAGGTGTCAGAGCAGCATTTCTCTTCATGGCGTGAGGACAGTAAATGCTAATTTATTAGTTTGGCATGTAAAGTTGAAATGATGTTTTTACTTTTAATTGTTAGTTTAACAACTTCTTGACTTTTTTTACTTTAAATTTCTTTCGTTTTCGTCTGTGGAAAAAATCGTTGCGTTCAGTCGCTGCTGTTCTTGTCCCAAAATAAAAGTTGAACAAGACAAATTAAATTTTTGGTAAATAACTGTTTGCGAATTTCGCTGCCACGAATAAAAAGCTGTCATCATTTTCTTTTCCACCTTATTAGGTATATTGAGAGAAGTACAAAGACATAAACCTAAGATATGACAGTAGTTTGGCGGCAGTATGATAGAGCGGTCTCGGCCGTGAAATTTTGTCAGTCAGATAGCTAAGAATGATTTCTTCACTGAAGTCAATCATGCCAAACACTAGTCAAGAGTGTTTGTTCTAGTTTTAATGACATTAAATTGAATCGACAACGTATTCCACCCTCCCTGTTGCCTTGCAGCGGTATTGTGTCTAAGACTCTCGTCAACCGGTTAGCTCAGTGGCAGGGCACCGGACTAGCGTGCGGGAGGTCGCGGGTTCAAACCCCGGCGAGACCAACACTCAGGGTCTTAAATAATTGAGGAGAATGTGCTGCATTTGTAATAACATCTGCAAATGGTTAGACTTTCTAGTCTTCTCGGATAAGAACGATAAGCCGTAGGCCCCGTCTCACAACTCTTCATAATAGATTCTGTGGGACGTAAAAGAACCCACACACTATTCGAAAAGAGTAGGGGATGTAGTTCCCGGTGTAGTGGTCTATCTCTCATCTGTTGGTTAAATGCTGGGAGATACTAGCTGCACAAGCTACTCTGCAATCCGAGGGTAAATAAAGTAATGTAATGTATATGTAGGTGAGACGATTCAACTGCCAACACAGACGAATCGAGTCGAATCGACAACGTATTCCACCCTCCCCGTTGCCTTTCAAGGGTATTCTGTCTAAGACTCTCGCGAATCGACTTCCGGTAACACGATTCGTCTGCTAACATAGACGAATCGACTGTAAAGTACGGCTCATGTAAAGTACGGCGTTTGACACGGGCTTTGCAGACCGAAAATAGTTTTTAAAACTGATTTTTCAAGTAAAAGCCCTGGGTGGGGGTGTGCGGTCCGCTTCCTGAAACCCTCACCCTATTTCAGACCAAAATCTGCGATTTTCCTTACCCTATTTTAGACCTGACCAAAAATTTGATATCCTATTTCAGACCTCTTGCACGTACACAGTTGGCGTAAACATAATTAAAAGACAAAAAACAAGGGCTTTTGTTGATGGTCTTATCGGCTAAAGATGAAGAAGTACCTTCTTCTAAAATTATAGATAGAAAGCATGCATAGGAAAACAGGACGTCGCTTTGCGATGTGTGGTGTTTTCTATAGAAAATAATTGTAAAATTAGTCCCGTCATCCAATCAGATTGGTCAATAAATATGGTCCAACACCAGGTAAGACCGGTCACTGTAAATTAACACAAAGAAACGTCCGACTTTCATTTGGACATGAAACCTTGCCGCCCTTTAATTTGCTTAATAATTATATTCAGTACTAATATCTGTCAATGATTGCAACCATACAACAAATGGCATCATTATCATTTTATTTATTTTTCTTTTGTTATTAAAAGACACCTTTTTTGTAGTCGGTCTTTGTTTTTTCGTTATATCAGCTTCTGTCTACTTTAAGTTAGCTTCCCTGGGATAGTTGACCTCGTTAAAGCTGGATTCTAAAAAGAGAGAAATTTTCCAAACCTCTTGGCTTAGTTGTAACCAAAAAAAGGTCATTTGACTGACAAGAAAAAAAGTTAAAACAGCTGATAAAGTTCAACATAAAGCTACTCAAACACAGGACACTCGCTAATGTTTAGATCATTTATGCGGTTATAATCGACACATTTCGGTTGAAAAACGCAATAAAAAGACGGGGTCACCGTGCTGGTTTTCGCCCTACATGCTTGTTATTCTAAGTGTGTTTAGGGAGTTGAGCGAGAAATATTCGCAACTTAAACAACCGAAAAATAAAATGTTATTATGTAACAAACACTATGAATAGTAGTGAAACCTAGAGCCTAAAAGACTATGTGTACGTTTACATATGAATGTTGTGCCGCGTAGCACTAGGAACACAAATAGTGGAACAGAGAATTAACTCTGAAGTGTAAATTAAAGTGCTACTTAAACCCATGAATAACCCACTGGGCGTTAGCCCTAGTAAAGGGAAACAGAGAACCACACGAGGCAAAGAAAAAATCTTTTGACCTCGGTGGGAATCGAACCCACGACCTCCGGATTAGATCTACCGTTACTCTGCCGACTGAGCTACAAGGTCGCACAGAGAAAGTCGGGACGATTTTAGATGGTGAATCGCGGCAAAGAGAAAGTAAGGGTACATATGAATGTTGTGCCGCGTAGCACTAGGAACACAAATAGTGGAACAGAGAATTAACTCTGAAGTGTAAATTAAAGTGCTACTTAAACCCATGAATAACCCACTGGGCGTTAGCCCTAGTAAAGGGAAACAGAGAACCACACGAGGCAAAGAAAAAATCTTTTGACCTCGGTGGGAATCGAACCCACGACCTCCGGATTAGATCTACCGTTACTCTGCCGACTGAGCTACAAGGTCGCACAGAGAAAGTCGGGGACGATTTTAGATGGTGAATCGCGGCAAAGAGAAAGTAACGGTACATATGAATGTTGTGCCGCGTAGCACTAGGAACACAAATATTGGAACAGAGAATTAACTCTGAAGTGTAAATTAAAGTGCTACTTAAACCCATGACCAGTAAATACACCGATAAAATGGTGATTTCCCAAATTGCCTGATCTTGCAAATGATGTAAGGATAATGGACCACTTCGTCATCATCCCTTATTCCTCCCTGGCTCCAAATGCAGAGTTTTGCATCATTTATGTATAAAGAATCCAACTTCTATTATTAAACTATTTTTGTCCTTAAAATATGTTTTCGTGCTCTTATTACCAGTAAATACACCGATAAAATGGTGGTGTTACGGGACGTTTTTCTGTAAAATTAGATTTTAAGTGAAGTTCGCAAACATCAAAAGCGATTCATTTAGGTGTTTTCCACCTGCCTTTGGAAGAAAGTCTTTGGAATGTGAAATGAGCTTTAAATTGTAAAGGTGTGAATAGTGAGAATTTCTTCTATTCGCTAAGCTTACGTAAGTGAATGAGCTGTTCGAGTATTATTGGTCGGAATTCGCATATGACAATTCGCCTGTCAGTAATATAAGAGCTTTGAGTTCTGCCTGTAACGAAATGAGTCAAGGTCTACAATAAACGCCATGTTCCTGAACGAAGCTCTGATCCACTTGATGTAGAAAGATCCCGGAAGGTGGCAGCGCACCTCTCGCTCAGCAATGGAAGTGAAACCCTCGAAAAGCCCCTGTTACAGTGGTCACCGTGCTCGTTTCTTTGCAACACGACAACAAAGGGAAAATTTTGGCTGACAAAACCTAATGTCTAGGCAAATACGCCAAGTTTCTAATGTGCACGAGAGCGCGCCAAATGATGCCATAATTATAAATTATGCGCAGTAAGGATACGCCATGCAATAGTCTAGTTTTGAACTGTGGAAGAACAAAAGAACCAAGTCGAGGTTCAGATGAATAATTTGCATATTTTTTTGTTGACAACAAAGGAAAACGAAAATGATTCCCCTGAACCTCGACGTGGTTCTTTTCTTTTCGACAATTCGAAACTCACCTATTGTGACGAATCACCTTAAGTCAACAAGAATCAGCTGTTGACCAACTTAACTACCTCGCAGTTAAAACATGCGTGTGCGGACGTCTACATAAACGTAATTAGCTCATTTTAAAACATCGAACGTATTGGAAACCGATGACCATCAGAACTGTTAAATTGAACAGGTACACTCGACTTTCGTTTTGGAGTTCGCTTGTGCTGGTAAAACCAGGCGTGTTATTTTAACAGTGGCTAGGATTTTGTTTTATGTACAGACAAGCCTTCACATGCTAAAATTAAGTGAAGCCAAAAGCAATTCAACTGTGGCAGCCAATATACAGGCAATGTGGTTAAATAACGGGAAATTTGTTAAATTATGACGGTGAAAATAAAAAGTTGGGGATAATTTGTCCCGCTATGTGCCATTCTGGAACTGAATTTAGATTAAGTCGGCATGGGGACTGTATTCCACAAATTACAATCGCAATATGTTGACATGTGGTAAAGTATATATTAAGGCATCAGCCAGTTTTCCTTGAGTGATTATCGCCAGATGTAACTCTTAGAGCGCGAACTCTGCTGAAGGCTTATTTTCCTTCCAATAAAACGTTTGCGAGTGCTTAGAAGCTCAATTGGAAAAGGGAACTGCTTTGGAATCCTTACTCGGGTAAGTCATTTGAGCTGAATCAAATATAAATACTGTTGTTTCGTTGAGATATTTTTGATCCTGATGTGGTCATCAACCCGTTACAAACAGTCAGTGGAATCAAAGTTGTTTAGAATCGTTGTTAGCGAAGTAAGGCTTTTGTCTAAACGGTTTCCATCTTCATGTTTCCTCGTAAATTTTGTGAACTGAAAGACTCTAAAAACAGCCCTCCATGAAAGCAAGTTGATAAGAAAATAGGACCTCAAGTTGACGACGAAGGGAATCTTGCTGGTTTTAAGGTATAAGGATATCCGGATTTTGTCCCGAAATTGAAAATACCAGAATTTTCATGATCGAATCAGTTAGACTAGAATGAACATTTTTGCAAAAAGAACGGAAAGAAAAGCTGTTTTACTTTTTAAAAGAATTACGAAAAACTATTTTTGTGATGCTGTTATGGCTAATTATGCGCTGACAAGTTTCTGCCAACAGCTCTGTCGCCGCTATAAACTAATATTCACCGCAAGTCGCGTGTCATATGAATTCGTAGCCGTGCATTTCATCACAATAAAACAAGCGTGCACCCAAGCCTTCCTTCTAATCGCCTTCGGTATCATTACTTTTTCCAGAAAAATTATCTTAGCTCTACTGTGTTTATTGTCGTGATGTCCTCGCGAAAGCGCAAGAAAAAGTCGCGGTGTCAATTTACATCGGCAGAGGAGCCCAAACGGCAAAGGAGCGACAGAATACCCTTCAGAGATGACCGTGCACACAGTCTCGCTTCAATCGATTGCGGCTCATATTTTAATCAGGAAAAATTGTTGAAGTAACTGGATGGCGAGAAGCTAGAAGAGAGTCATTTACTCTTTCACCATGAGCAGATTCGTAACACCCAGACGCACTAGTATCAAGCTGGGAAATGGTTTTCCGTCTTTTTCTCTATAAAATAAAATAAAATCTCGGTGAAGGGTAAACATTTTAAGCTCGTTTTCCCGCATCCTCTGACCGATTAGGCTGCAAATCGGCTCGAATGTTTTAAGATACGTCCTTTGCAAAAAGCTGTCGGCTTTTTGGAAATTCGCTTCAGTTTAAATTTATGGCCTGTTTTGTGAAAGGATACGTGAACACTTTTAGTATCAATCTTCAGGGGAGTGTAGGGAAAAAACAAAGAAAGAAATGGAAAAATCGCAGACACCTCTTTTGAGGGCGAAGTGTGAGGAAAGATTTCCGATGTCAACCGTGTCGCTCCAAATTCTCGCGCGGGGGAAAAGAACCTGATTAAGGCGAAGCCTTGGATTTCACTTTCCCTGTTAATATATATTAAGCGTTTTCTTTTTCTACAATTTTGATCTCGACATTGAATTCTAAAACTATTAAGCTTTCAGAAAATGTATTAATAGGTTGCCGGGGTTTCCTCTGCGAGCGCTCATTTAAAAGCTCTGTTTCTAACTATGGTCATTTTGGGTATCCTAATACCTTAAGAAGCGCTATTGTGTTTAAGACTCTCGCGAATCGACTTCCGGAGAGACGATTCGACTGCCACACAGACGAATCGATCGATTCGAATCGACAACGTATTCCACCCTCCCTGTTACCTTGCAGTGGTATTGAGTCTAAGACTCTCGCGAATCGACTTCCGGTGAGACGATTCGACTGCCATACAGACAAATCGATCGATTCGCTCGAATCGAGTCGAATCGACAACGTATTCCACCCTCCCTGTTCCCTAGCAGCGGTATTCATCATGAGTCTAAGCCGACTCTCCCGAATCGACTTGCGGTGAGACGATTCGACTGCCAACACAGACGAATCGATCGAATCGAGTCGAATCGACAACGTAATCCACCCTCCCCGTTGCCTTTCAACAGTATTCTAAGACTCTCGCGAATCGACCTCCGGTAACAAGAGACGTCTGCTAACATAGACGAATCGCCTCGATTTGGGTGTATTGGACAACCCTTGAATTTTAAGTAGGAAAATAAGTGGACCGGTAGATCAGCTTTGAAAAGACTGCTCAACATGGATGAACACAATGCCTACATTTTCAATCAGTTAATTCACACAGGGCTTTATGTTCCTGTGTGGCCACAGTTTCCCTGTGCCCACTGTTCATCTGTGCCCAGTGTTCCTCTGTGCCTACTGCCCTTTGTAACCACTGTTCCTCTATGCCCACTGCTACTCTGTGCCCTATGTTCCTCTGTGCTTTCTGTTCCTCTGTGCCCACTGTTCCTCTGTGCCCACTGTTCCCCTGTGCCCACTGTTCCTCTGTGACCACTGTTATTCTGTGCCCACTGTTCCTCTGTGCCCGCAATTCCTATGTGCCCACTGTTCCTGTGTGCCCACTGTTCCTCTTTGCCCACTGTTCCTGTGTGCCCACTGTTCCTGTGTGCCCACTGTACCTCTGTGCCCACTGTTCCTTTGTGCCCACTGCACCTCTGTGCTCACTGTTCCTCTGTGCCCACTGCATGTTCCTCTGTACCCACTGTTCCTCTGTGCCCACTGCATGTTCCTCTGTACCCACTGTTCCTCAGTGCCAACCGCACCTCTGTGCCTACTGTTCCTCTGTGCCCACTATTCCTCTGTGCCCACTGTTCCTCTGTACGCACTGTACCTCTGTGCCCACTGTTCCTTTGTGCCCACTGCACCTCTGTGCCCACTGTACCTTTGTGCCCACTGTTCCTCTGTACACACTGTACCTCTGTGCCCAATGTTCCTCTGTGCACACTGTATCTCAGTGCCCACTGTATCTCTGCACCCACTTTACCTCTGTGCCCATTGTTCCTGTGCCCACAATTCCTGTGTTCCCACTGTTCCTGTGCTCCCACTGTACCTCTAAGACCACTGAACCTCTGTGCCCACTGCACCTCTGTGCCCGCTGTTCCTCTGTGCCCACTGTTCCCCTGTACCCACTGTAGCTCTGTACCCTCTGTTTCTTTGTGCCCACTGCACCTCTGTGCCCACTGTTCCTCTGTGCCCACTGTTCCTCTGTGCCCACTGTTCCTCTGTGCCCACTGTTCCTCTGTGCCCGCTGTTTCTCTGTGCCCACTGTTCCCCTGTACCCACTGTAGCTCTGTACCCTCTGTTTCTTTGTGCCCACTGCACCTCTGTGCCCACTGTTCCTCTGTTCCCACTGTTCCTCTGTGCCCACTGTTCCTCTGTACCCGCTGTACCTCTGTGCCCACCGTTCCTCTGTGCCCTCTGTACCTCTGTACCCACTAAACCTCTGTGCCCACTGCACCTCTGTGCCCGCTGTTCCTCTGTGCCCACTGTACCTCTGTGCCCTCTGTTTCTTTGTGCCCACTGCACCTCTGTGCCCACTGTTCCTCTGTGCCCACTGTACCTCTGTGCCCACTGCACCTCTGTGCCCGCTGTTCCTCTGTGCCCACTGTAGCTCTGTGCCCTCTGTTTCTTTGTGCCCACTGCACCTCTGTGCCCACTGTTCCTCTGTGCCCACTGTTCCTCTGTGCCCACTGTTCTTCTGTACCCACTGTTTCTCTGTGCCTACTGTTCCTATGTGCCCACTGCACCTCTGTGCCCACTGTTCCTCTGTGCCCGCTGTTCCTCTGTGCCCACTGTTCCTCTGTGCACACTGTATCTCAGTGCCCACTGTTTCTCTGCACCCACTTTACCTCTGTGCCCACTGTTCCTGTGCCCACAATTCCTGTGTGCCCACTTTTCCTGTGCGTCCACTGTATCTCTGTGCCCAGTGTTCCTCGGTGCCAACTGTTCCTCTGTGCTTACCGTTCCTCTGTGCTTACTGTACCTCTGTGCCCACTGTTCCTGTGTGCCGACTGTACCTCTGTGCCCACTTTACCTCTGTGCCCACTTTTCCTCTGTGCCCACTGTACCTCTGTGCTCACTGCATCTCTGTGCCCGCTATTCCCCTGTGCCCACCGTATCTTAGTGCCCACTGTACCTCTGTGCCCACTGATCCTCTGTGCTTACTGTTCCTCTGTGCACACTGTATCTCAGTGCCCACTGTACCTCTGTGCCAACCATTCTTCTATGCCCACAGCACTTATATACTTACTGACGGCGGTTACTTCTAATATTTTACTCTTAGATAATGGTTAACAATTTCATTTCCCGGTATATGAGAGACTAGCCGACAGTTAATATGTGCCATGTTGGGGATTCAACAATTAAGGGAAAACAAACAGAGACAGGGCTGAAATATCGAGAGATGGAATGATCATTCGCTGTACTTTCTGAGGATATTTCATTTGTTGCGCTGACGATACCACAAGAAAAGTTATTAAAGTTCTAAATGTCGATTATGTGTCATATACTGGCAACTTTCGTTACCTTTCGCGATTTTCGAGAGCCTGTAATTATTTAAAAGGCTAAGGAGACAGGGATGAGATATGGAGAGATGGAATCACTGTGATCAGCAGTGTTTTAGTATATGTCATTATTCGTGGTTTAGAAATCGCGAAAATAATTATTCAATTTAAAAATTAGCTTTTACTGGTTGACGGCGAAAACGCTAATCAACATGCACGATATTTGCGCTTTTATTATTAGTGCAAAGACAAAGAGACGGGGCGTTTATATCGAGAGATGGCATAAATGTTAACGTAACTTTGACACGATTTATCATTTGTCGCGGTTATAACACTGCAAATAGAGTTATTCAAATACAAACCCTGGATTTCTTGACAAGACGCTGTTCCTGTGTTTTTAAAGCAGTGATGTTCGGTTTTCCATAAGTAAGAGGAACGGTAAGGAAGACGGACTGAGTTACCAAGAGATGGCATGCTTGTTGTCGGTACTTTAACGTCATATGTCATTTGTCATGGTGGGGATTCCACAGACATAGTTATTCAAGGTCAAAAAGTGGATGACGTGACATAACGGAGTACATATTTCCAAATATTCACTGTGTTGGGGAACCTGAAATTACTAGCGAATGAAAAGAGACAGGACTGAGATATCGAGAGATGAGCTAGCCGGTGTATAAGCATTAGGTTGAAAGCGAAACGATATTTCAGATACCAAAGGTCGGGGAGTTATTAAGTCAGGTACTTTGCATATTGATCGCTCTGTTTGAAAACTCACTAAGCCCAAGACAGTCTTTCTGACTACACGAGGTTTCTCTACGCATTTTGCGTTTTGTAACGCGCTTGTGCGCAAATTACATTTTACATCATAGCGAAGAATGAACCTTTGAATAACAGAAAGTTTTTCCGAAAAACCTCAAGGGAAACGAATTGGCAGCGTTCTTCTAAACGGCGAATTGGCAGCTGGTGAATTGGCAGTGAATTAGCAGCTAACTTCAGCCCGGTAAAAGAATTCAGGACTTCAACGGGGTTTGAACCCGTGACCTCGCGATTACCGCAACGGCGAGGATCATTCTTCATTTGATTTCATTTCCGCAGTTCATATATGATTCATTTCATATATCATTCACACTCATTTCTTTCACGGGAACATATGAACCCACAATTGACCTGCTCCCAACGTCAGTGGCTTCATAGCTCAGTTGGTTAGAGCATCGCACCGGTAATCGCGAGGTCACGGGTTCAAACCCCGTTGAAGTCCTGAATTTTTTTCAGGCTTCTTTACGCAATTGCATAAATTGCGTTCATAACTGCGAGGATCATTCTTCGTTTGATTATGAGTCGGTTCTATTGTAAGCTACCGAAATTATAACGTTATTCACTTTATTCGAGAGAAAAACCGAGATCGGAGGTGTATGGATGATACAAACGAGCGAGGTATTTAGGCCTCATCCACACTAATGCGTTATCGTCTGAAAACGAATATATTTCGATGCGTTTAGGCCTTTCGTCCGCCCGGGCTTCGCGTCCTTTCTAAATCAAACATGGCGGATGAAACATGCTTTTACCAGCAAAGTTGGTAGCTTGTTTGTTACTAAACCTTTTTTATTCAACCTTACGTTGGTTTCTCATAGAAGAATAACATCTGTTGTTAGGGCATTGGTTTTTTCAAGATCTTCCCACCGTGGGATTTCAAGCGAGCTAAATTAAAGCTGAGCTGTTCACAGTTTTCCAACTCGCGCTGGTGGGAATCACGTCTTTCGAGCATGCGCATATGGTTTAATCTACGTCACACATGTCATTCAGCGTTTTCGACCGTTTTAGTGTGGACAGTTGAAAACGCTACGAAAACGGTAGCGTGGACGCGGATCGATCGATGCGTTTTCGATGACACCGAAAACGAATACTTTTGAAAACGCATTAGTGTGGACCAGGCCTTATTTTAACACCTCCTTTGGCAAAGGAGACAATCTGGTCAATTAGTAGGTCCTCATGCAACGCCCTCAATGTAAAGTGTGAGATTTCGAAAGTGCGAGAAACTATCTTGAAACACCTCAGCGACAGGATTTGCGTAAACAAAAAAACCTTTTGAGGCATTTTTATTATTTGTCACTTTGTTTGCCTGTTTTCTGACATTGGATCGGTTTTGTTCTGCCACATGGAGAAAGTGACGTCCTATCTGATAAATTCGGTCACTGCCAGGCAATCGCCCCTACTGCTCCTGTCGCCTTAATTCCCACGTCAGCTATCGAAGTACTCTACAGAAATGTTTGCAGTCGACTCGTCGGGCACCAAGTACAAATGGAGTTTTAATTCCAGCAACAGACTGAGTTGCACACGCGGCTTGCAGAGCCTTCAATGATCACAACGGCATTGATTATGCAGGGGAGGGGAGGGGTTCTAGTCCTGCTGAGGCCTAGCTTTTGTTTTCTGAGCAATGTGACTTGAGACAAATTTACCATTCTGGCCCCAGTTGTTCAAAGAGCGGATAACTCTATCCAGCGGATAAATCGCTATCCAGCGGATAAAATGTATTGTAACTGATACATTTTATCTGCTGGGTAGCGACTTATCCGCTGGATAGAGTTACCCGCTCTTTGAACAACTGGGGCCTGATCTTTGTGCTTGCTCAAATTTGAAGTTGCATTCTAACACAAAGAGATCCTTTAGTTATGTCTTGTTTACTTATTCAGGTAGGGCTTATTAATATTGTGGATGACCAAGAACACTCATTATATATAGAGGACAATGTGTCAACTGAAAGACTATCAGAAGTATCGTCGATTATTTTAATGTAATTGTTTTAAGTAATGATACATTTTTGGTACTTACAATTGCCACAGCAATTAATAATGGCAACACGGAAGATCATAAACATTGAGAAGGAATCTGCACAATACATGTGACTTCCTTTACCCATGAAATACATTGTGGGTGGTATCAGGATATAACCCTTGTAAATGTATAAATGTCTTGTTTTTTCCTTTCTAATTTGAATTAAACCAGTTTTATACAGCACATATTTATTGGTGCTGATGTGATAACTTTGTTATAAGATAAGTTGAGGTTGGATTGAATCAAAATATTCATCGGGCTTGCGCTGTTACCCCCTTCCATTCGCCCCCCAGGCCACTTCCTCTAGCCTCCTTTAGCTAAACCTGTGTAAATAACAAATAAATTATCTATTTTGTAAAGACAAATTTCAAACGAAATCCTCGCCGAAAAGCTCAAGGATGAAAAAATCCTGATTGGGTCTTCGGGCGAGACATTTGTACATTAATTGTTGAAGCAAGAAACAGTGGACGATAATCCTGATGATCTAATAGGCGAAATTAATATAGAAATTAAAGAATATAAAAGCAGAGATCGATACAACGCAGCATGGTAATTCTGTGATCTATATTTCGGCTGGCCATTTGCGTTACGCTCTGATCTTCGAGCAACAATTGCAACGAAATGAACCAGCAGGTTTATTTTGCTCCTTGTCCACCTCTAAAGAAGAGACGCAATAATTGAAAATGTTTTAACGAGGAGAACCCTCGTGGGGTGTCAACGGTCTCAGTGGTGTTTAAAAACATTTTTTTACATTTCAATCCCTTTTTTAAAACCCTTAAAATTTCACTCCAATTCACGTATACCCGTGTCGGGGTAAACATGAACATCGTTTTTTCGTCGCTTAACATGGATTTAACGTTAACATCTCGTTCGTGTTTCAGGCAATCGAAAATCCCTAAGCTCAATTCATGAAGCTATGTTGTGGAATTTTTTGCCGATTTTTGGATATACTTGGGAAGAGATAATTTTTCTGAAAGGATTAGTTAAATTTAGGGATATTGGAAATACTGAAGATTTAATGAAGGTTTAAAATTGGAATTTGATGTTGGGAATTAGTGGAAGGAGACCAGAAAGTGTCCAACCAACGTAACCTGGAGTACCCTTTTTTAGGGTGTCAACTGTCTGGTGGTGCTCCAAAACATTTTTTGACATTCCAATCACGTCTTTAAACTCCTTGAATTTTCACTCAAATTCACGTATACCCCGCCGAATTAAGGTCGGTACAGACCTGGCTACAAGTTGCAGAGACAGTTCCCCTCGTGTGACTTGCCTAGATTCATGCGAAAATGCTGTCGCAGCGACCAAATATCGTTCCCGCGAACTGACGCAAGGATTCAAACTC
Organism: Pachyseris speciosa; assembly: GCA_016490735.1. Lineage (NCBI taxonomy): Eukaryota > Metazoa > Cnidaria > Anthozoa > Scleractinia > Pachyseridae > Pachyseris > Pachyseris speciosa. Next base: position 251,704 of record JAEMWC010000058.1, on the reverse strand, counting down.
ATGAAAATCATGCTTCGGGTGGCGGCCGGGGACAAAATGGCACAAATTTCCAGTATCGCCTAGAGTACACTGACGTTAGCGACCTGTCTCCCGAGCAAGTTGGATTGCCTCGTGCGTAAGTTCGAGGGGACGATTTTTGGCCGCCGCAACAGCATTTTCTCACAAAATTGGGCATGTCACAAGAGGGAAATTCCCAGAGTCTCTCTTCTTTCATTCCAAGAGGCTCTCGGAACGAGGTTGGTATTTTCGCTGATCTGTCTTCACGACCTGTCCCTGTGACTTGTCGCCTAGTATTGGAACCCTTAAGTGCAAACAAATCAGAGTAAAAGTAAATTGACTCTCTTAGGTGCGCTTTGCTCAGTGCTTCGGGCTCTGAAACAAAAAGCAGTTACATATAACCTAAGAAAGGCTAGAACTGTTATATAATGGTATTATATTACTTTACTTCTTTAGCACCCTCTTCGATAGAATTGGCACTTACGAGAAGCCAATGTTGGTTGTAAACACCGCGTTAGCGATTTGAAAAGCTGCAACTTTCCCATATCCCGTGCTATGGTTGAAATGAACCATTATTATTCCCAAATGCTCACTTGTGTAGATATTGCCGCTCCTTAAACTGACCAAAACTCCCAGTTTTTCTTGAATATACACCTTATTCCAAAATGGCGGACAATTTATTATTCTTTTGTTGGCATGTTAATTAGCCCTCTTTGCCTCGTCAAGAAGGCAAACAGGGCTAATTAACATGCAAACAAAAGAATTTAATAAATTGGCCCCATTTTGGAATAAAGTGTATGACCGTTTATTTTGTTGCAAAAGCAAAAATGTTGGCTTTGAACGCCCTTTGACAACACCAAAAAATACGCAACTTTAATTTGCCTTGAAGTTTTTCGGACATAAAAGATCTTTTGAAGCTAAAAGTATACGCTGGCAACAAACGCCGACTCAACTTCTTGAAATCTGTTCCACATTTTCCTGCTTACTTTTTTAGCGCTACGTGGATAACGCTATTTGATTTCGCTTGCACTCACTGATCTGTAACCTAACTCTAACACTTTCCGTGGCCCACTTGCCGTGAAATTGTTTTTCACCGCTGGCTGCTGGCTTTAAAACAAGTCAAAACTAGCGTGACAAGCATGACAATAAAGATAGGGCCTTCGGTGCTGCTTAGTGACCAGCAAAATCTCTGCAGTAACCCCTTATATGGAATAACGAGATCGCCTTGACCTACTACTCTCTGGAAATTGCAAACATTACGTATTAAAAGTCCGTAAGCTAAGAAATGAGTTAAATCCTAAGTTTCAAAATTCAGCATAGGTCTTGTTACTGGATTTTAAATTGTGTTGTAGAAAAGCGCCCGAGATGTGCACTGCACGTAAGTATAGTTAACCCTTTGACTACCAATTTATTGCATTTTTTTTAGTAAATTTTTAATGATAATTAGTCTGGAGGGCTAATCTTCTCCATTTAAGGAGTTGCGATGGAAATAACAGCGGGCTTGTTTCACTGTGGGCTCACTCTAAAGGTGTGACGTCACGCACATTAGCGGCTGTTGGTCGTTTACCGAGTCAACAAGCTTGATTGTGGTAAATTTGCCGCTTTATGAGGTTTTTTCGAGCCATTTTCCTCCACAAAGGCCCCCAGGCTGGCATCCTTAAGCTGGAATGTGGGTAAAGGCAAGGCTTTGAAAGAAGCCAGAGGTGAGAGACGGTTTCTTGCTGAATGAGGCGCTAAATCTGCTTCGTAGCCAATATGGCGGTGGATGGCCGAAGCTGTCTCTCTGCTAACTTTGTGGAAGGATTCCAGGGCCTACCAAGGCAATTTGGGCTAGTTTTGACTGGTAAAAAGCTCAATCGACGTCATATTTTCCTGGTAGTACTGGGTGGCTTGGGAATAGGAAATGGAAGGGTTCTATGTTCCTGGAATAGTTGACGTTCCCAGAATTCTTTTGGGGCGTGAACAAGACAACTTGAGATACGCGAGATTGACTCCAATAAAATGGCTAAAGCGTGGCTTGCGGAAAAAGTGAGAGGAAAATTTCCCTCCAGATGCCAAGGGCTGGCTTTAAGGTTTGCTGTAAATGTAGAATTTTGATTTTTGGGCAATGTTTTTTATTAAAAAGTTGACCACGAAAATGTGCAATTTTTGGTGTTGTTCTTTGGTCAAAAGACTGGCATTTTGGGATTTGCTGCCAAAAAAACTGTGCTATGCAGCGGAATTCGGGCATTGTTGTCGGTTTTTTGGATTTGATAAATGCAAAAATTAAAGCACCATTTAGTGCTATTTGCACATTATTATGTATTTGTGACAAAATTTGAACAAAAAATAAATCATAAAAGCAAAAGCGGTATATTATACGCCAATTGGCGTCTTTGGAGTCAAAGGGTTAACTGTTTTAGGCAGGGATATGCGTACTTGATGCATAACTGCGGTTTCTTATAAAATGTGCTTAAAAATCATGGATAGTTTAGAACCAGGCCTTAATCTACTTGAGAATACAATTGCCAGCTTAGTCTGAAACGCCTTGACAATATAAACAAAAACAAATGATAAAATTTATTACAAAAAATATGGGTGAATTAAAAATAAATTGCTGCTGTGGGTTGATGCATATTTTCACTTTTTTTATTTACTCAAGACTATATTTTTTCAAAAAAGAAATAATTTTATGTATCGAAAATTTTTTTTAGTAAAAGTTTGAACTCTGTACATGAAAACAGCGTGCGCAAACTTACGCATACAGTGTAGCTGATGACAATAAAGACGACTGGAATTTATAATTGGTTACCTCAATGGGGAAAGGAAAACAACATTTCCTTACAACAACATTAAAAGCTCCGGTAAATTGTTTGAACATTATGACACCGATAATCTTCTGTCTTTAATAAAATCGTTTTCGGTGTTTGAATGGAACTTGAGCGATTAATGTAAATACATGTACGCAGGTACGCAGCAAGACGACATATCACTGCTTCAAGATTCCGTTGTCAGTCAAGAAAAACGCATATTTAAGCCGCGGTGGATATGCGATTACACATCGCGTAAGTTAGAAACCACCTCGCAAACCTAGCAGGTAAAATGCAGCTACTTATTTCAGCTGTGTTTATTTACTTTTAATTTAAGACAGGAAACGAGCGAAGAGATTTGAATTCGTAGAGAGGGGAGGAATCATTTCCTCGCCAACGTTAAACTTTCTGACAGGTAGGTCTCCGTGTGCTGGTTCATTCTGTTAAAAAAAAAAAATACGGAATCCTTTTCCGTTTTTTTTTTAATTTACGGTGCTCGAGTAAAGCGATCGAATATAAACAATTGCTTGTAATTTAAAGTAAAGATTTTGTTACACGGCCGCTTTTGTCTACAGCTTCTCAAACTAAGCCAATTAAATGGAGCCTTTCATGAATTAAACAAGAACCCAAATCAGGATGCTGGGTTTGACACTTGCTCTACTTTAGAATATTCAGGAGGACTCCTTGCTTACGCTGGTTGAGACCTGTCAATCATGTTTTCAAAATTCGTCGGATGTGAAAGCGATACATTTCCATTTTGAAATGGCAAAGCTTAGATTGCCAAAATGTGTACAACAATAATCGCTTTTTACGTGATTTAAAAACGACATGCCATAAATTAAGATCAGCATTATGGCTCAAAATGATGGACAAAAACTCCAAATGTTGCGTCAGTTTAACGAAAGCCAGCCTAAAGTTTGATAATTTGTGTTTATGGGAAGAAAAAGATAATCTAAGGACGAGTATTCATTCAATTCACCACAGCTGTGTCCCTCGTATCCGCAAAATTAGCGGATCGCTTATTCAGGGAAACAAATTACGATTTTCTCTCCAAGTTTCAATCATTGAGAATTTCCTCCACAATATGAAAGCGAAGATAGGGCGGGAAATTAATTGAAATGCATTTCAAATTAAACATTGCAACTGTGTAGAAAACTAAATTAAATATTTGACATTGGAACACCTAATTTTAGTCACCGTCGATCACGTTGAGGTTTTGGTTGTTAGATTGATCTTGGCTTTATTTCTTCAAGAGCAGCCGACAGGTTTTGTTTCAAATACTTCACGGCAGTACGATGATATCCTGCATGTTGTGTTGTTGAAAGATATACAGCATCATGATCTACCCGTCATGAAAAAAGCCGAACAGCTGCAGTATTTATACTCTGTGATAACAGCAGAATAAGGCCTACAATTGAAGTTTAGTTTTCTTTCAGAAATTTGGAGGTGCCAAGATTTATATTCTCAAAAATGTATTAAAACATTTCATTTGGCAACCTGAAAGAGAAATATTGACAAAGAAAACGTGGATAGCAAAACAAAACGTGTTCCTGTGAACGGACAGCCATTAAGTTGTCCATAAGTGTATTTTATTGTATGCACAGTACGACTAAATTTCTGAAATTTGGGAAGGTGTTTTCATTAACTGTATCAGTCTGTTTAAAAAACAAGAGGCTACAATTAGCCTAAACACGGGCTTGCAAAAAACAGCATTGTATCCCTAATTTAGCGCTAAACAAAAGAATAGAGAGAAGTCTGTCTTTCTTACATCGGACGCATTGCGCTTAGCTTGTGTTGGGGTCTATTTCTTTAGACCCCTATCAACATATATCCCCCTAAAATTCTTAACTTACTTTACAGCTCAACCATTGAGAACAATAATTGTAACACTTGTAGAAAAGAAGAAGACAAAGAGAAACGGAAAAAAAAAAAAAAAAAAGAAAGAAAAAAAAGAAAGCCCACGATATCTGTCACTGAGGGGCCGTTCACACTTAGCTCGTTTTAGGATCGAATTAGTTTAGATCGATCCGAAACTGATCCGAGGCCACTTTGCTTGAGTGTTCATACTGTACGGCTAAACGGACGAAGTCACAAGTGTTCTCGAGGAACTGGACTTTAGTTGCAGTAATTGAAGATGGCGGAGTTAGCAGGAATTACAACGATGGACTTAAGGCAAAGGTTTAAAAAACAGCAAATGGTAGCAGGAAAACTTCATGCAATAATTCGACGCTACCTTCGACGAAGACAGAGGAAAATCTTGCTGTTTATTTGTTTAATGAGCGATCGAGCACAACAATGGCGATTCTGGATTGAACCAAGTAGGGGAAAAGTCTGTTTTGGGAAGAAACAGTAAGCCAGTGGAAAGATGATACGCTTTGGCTCGAAAACTTTCGAATCTCGAGACAGTCCTTTCTTTTTATTTGTCATGAGTTAAACGACACCCTGAAGAGGAAAGATACAAGAGTTAGGAAAGCAATAACTGTTGAAAAGCGTATAGCCATCTGCCTTTGGCATCTTGCCACTGGAGAAGATCTGCCTTCCCTTGGTTGGAGATTTGATGTTGGGAAAAGTACTGTCTGCCAAGTAGTGAACTAAGTTTGTCAGGCTATTGTAGATGTGCTTTTGCCGGTTACAATCAAATGGCCCACTGGAGATGATTTAAAGACAGTTATAGAAGGCTTCAAGACAAAGTGGCGTTTCCCTCAGTGCGCGGGAGCTATTGATGAAACTCACATACCTATTGTTGCCCCAAACGAATGTCCAGCTGATTACTATAACCGCAAAGGTTTTTATTCCCTTGTGATGCAGGTCGTTGTGGACCATAAGTACAGGTGAGATGTCAATTGGTTTAAAAATAAGGCCACAGTGCCTTTATTCAGACTCAGTAACACAAATAGAAGTGAGCAGGGGAACTAAGGTCCTTGACATCATCATTTAGTGTTATTCTCATGTTATAGGTTCACCGACGTGTACATCAAATGGCCAGGAAGGGTACATGATGCACGTGTCTTTAGCAATTCAGGCTTGTATTTGAAGGGTCAATAGGGAGACCTCTTTCCGGATGTGAGTGCCAGATAGTATAGTAATAGTTCACTACATAATATCTGATAGTCAAGTGAAAGTCATTCATGGAAATTGTAAAATTTATTTCAGTTTTTTAGTAATGAATTTTACCCTATTTAATAGAGAAGAACTGTTTCAACTTCCTAAGTTGACGAAATATGATCACAATTCTATTCTGTTTAGCGGACTGAGAGCATTCATGGATCTGATGTTCCCCTGATGATCATTGGGGATGCCGCTTATCCCTTGTTACCATGGTTAATGAAGAGATTTCAAGACAGTGGCGAGTTGACCATGGAACAACAACACTTCAATTCAGTTCTGAGCAGTGCCAGAATGGTGGTGCAGGAGGGAGCCTTAGGGCGTTTAAAGGGTCGTTTTCGCTGCCTCCTTAAGAGAAATGATACTACATTGAAATATTTGCCTGTTAAGATTGCTGCATGTTGTGTTTTGCATAACATTTCTGAGACAAGAGGGGATGATTTTCAGGAGGAATGTGGGATACATGTAAATGATGACCATGATAATGAAAGCATTGCCAGTACTGCAACCCAAGCAGACACAACAGCACAAGAAATTAGACAAGCTTTAACTGTTTTAATAAATGAACAAGTGTAACTCCTCTTAAGAATGTCATTCCGTATAGAAAACCTTCTTTAAACAGCTTTTGATCCTTAAAATTTATAACCTATGAGAACATTGTAACTGAGAAGGAAGGTTCACAGGGTCAAGGACTGTTCCTGTATTGACTGTCACCCAACCTGAATGCTTAAACCATTGTACCAATTAAACTGCTGTAAAGTATGTAAAATCTTTCTGAAAAAATCCTTAACACGACTTTCAACAAGCATTTGAGAACGCTTCAAAGTCTTTTTTCACAACCTGAACAGGGTTTGATTGGTGTCTTGATCATAAACGAACTGCTGTGTATGGGCTGTATTCTGACCAGCATAGCCCTGGCCAATAGAGCCACTGAATCTGTGTATGCTCGAAGCTCCAGTTTTCTGAGATCAACCTCTTGTTTACCTTGTTGTTCAATCAATTTTAGAAATTTATCATCAGCCTCTTTTTGGTAGCTTGTAAAATCAGCGAGAACGTTTTCATACCCAGCCTGTTTAGATAATTTTCGTTTTCGTTGGTTATTTGCCTTTTTGCCTTCCCCTGTGCCAGTTTTTGCCTCCTTGTTCCTCTTTTCTGGCAGCTGGTCTTGCGCCGAGGGCCCTTCCTGTGGATCATCCTCATCTGTTTTAACATAAACATGAATTTATTTATGCTTAGGTTTTGTATCGTGGATTTATTAACATGATAATGATTATTGTTATCATCGTAACAGACTATTTCAGTGTCATTTCAGTTAACAGCTTAGGCAAGAATTCTTGTTCCTTACACACTACATTGCTTCTGGTTGCTTGAAAATGTTTGTTACTTTTACAAGGAGTTTCAACTTTACAGGTGGCTTAAAAAAAGGCAGGGCTAGGATAAGTTTTCTTTTCTTCTGTTTTGGTGTAACGACTTCTTGACTAACAAGAATACAAGATTAATTTTAATATTGCTTTACATTTGACAGAGGTAGGAAACATTTTTTGTATTAGGCGCCAAGCCAGAATTTTGAAGGTAAAATCTACCTCCTTCCAATAAGGTTTCCATCTCATTAACTATAGCCATCTCAAAATCACAGTGTCTTATTGTGAACTGATTGCTAACCTTCTTCAGTAAAGCCGCACCGAGGACACTGAAATTCATCATAGTCGCTGTATAGTTTGATACAACCATTGTTCAATAGGTGAACTCCTGCTGTCTGAATTTTGCTTTTGTACTCACAATTTGGGCATATTTTCTCTTGGATTTTACCCTCACCGTATCTTGCAACCATTTCTAAATGTAGAAACAAACATCAATGTTAGTGCGGTTATTATTTGTTAAAGCTGTTATTGTAAGCCAGCATATGTCATTTAAGATCCCGTGCGTGAACGTTTAGCCCTTCGTTTGAGCCCTGCGTTTGAGCCCTTCTTGAGGCGAAGGGCAAACGCTCGAACTGTCAGCTTTTAAGTCTCGGAAAGATTTCCGCACCACCCCATACGTTAATTATACATACATCACTGTCATACTAACTGTTCAAAATCGAACAGAGTTTGAGTCACAAAATGCATGTATAATTAATGTATGGGGCTATGCGGAAGCTGGCTAAGGTAAATAGATATGCAAGGCTTGAAATAAATAGATTTATACCGAGCATCCATTCCCCTGAGAATACATTGTGATTGTTGTTGAAGAAAAGTCATGAAGACCATATTTTACAAAACCAAATTTACAGACGGATGCCAGTGTGCGTTACAAACCACCAGATAGGCATATGTAAAATTAAATAGACTATTTGTAATCACTATTAATAATTATTTGAAAATTTTGTAAAAGTAACTAAGGGACTAATATCAGCATGGCCAAGTATTTGCTTCTTTTCGAATAATTTGCTTAGCTAACAAAATCAAAAAGGTGTACATTCCAAAAAGAAAAAAAATTGATTCCAACCCTCCTTTTCATGTCCTTTTCTTTGGATGATGAAGTATCGATGGCGTGAGAAACTCCTGTAGTCTCCGGTTGATCACCAAGCAAGATATCCATCTCGTCAAAATACTTTGGTGACTTTCCTCTGTCAGCCCCAGAGCGTCCAAGTGCATCTTTGTACTTTTTGCATTCAGCTTTTAGATGTTTCACCTTGGTTCTGCACTGAAGATAATCTCATAGATAACCCAACACTGACATTTCTGTGCTCATCTTATTGTAGATATCGGTATTTTTTATGGGTATTACTCAGCATCTCCATTATTTCTTCTCTGCTCCAGATTGATATCGAGGCCCTTACCTCTTTATCAGTTCACGTTTCTCCTCTCTTTGACATGTTATCAAGCCAGAATGCTCTATACTTACATTTCAAAATGGCGGTCGAGTACAAATGCCAGGTCACAAGGCTGTGATCTCGGTACACTTCAGTGTTCTCATTCAGCTCGATTCGATATCGATCTAGATTAGATCGATCCGAGACCACCTCTCTGGGTGGACTAATTTGGATCGGCCTCGGATCAGTTCTTACCGGTTAGATCGTTTCGAGACCGATCTAACTCTCAAGTGTGAACGGCCCCTAATACATATCGAACCCGGGCTAGCTGAGTCAGAGGCAGGAATAATGACCTCTTGGCCACAGAGTTTCATTGCAATGTAACATGATAAAATAGTGTATTGATTCCAAAAAAAACTAAGCACACTTGTTTTCGCTTCGATGGATATTTGTTTGAGAAAGAAAGCGCTTATCGAACGATGTAGTTTATTTCGTATAAAAATTAATGGAGTCTCGGTGAAAAGTGAGGAGAAAAATAATCAACAGAGTGAAACTGTTCACAAATACGTCAACACACGCTATATTCTCAGTCAGGGCCTGAGAGTAGTCATCCGGACTTTACTTTTTCTCTGATCATTTACGTTTTTCCTGCGGCTTATCTCCTCGGTGAGTTTGAGTGTGAGTTTTGTGAATTAAAGAGGAAAGAGAGGAGACTGCCGTCACTGTTTGGAATCTAGTAAACTCAATTTGGCGCATTCTCTTGTGTTGCTAATTAACACCAGGCCTTGTGCGTAAACCCTGGCACTACCACAGATGACTGATAGGTCTCCTTCCGCTTCATCTTTGAATTTAAAACTAATCAATGCGATAGACAAGTTCTACATCAGTAAAACGGGTGGCCAGATTATTGGGAGCGTTACTCGACTAATTTAGTTTGTACAGTAGTAACACTCAACATCCTTACGGTTACTGTTTTTATACAAAACCGCAGTCTTCGCAAGCGCAGTATGTACCTTGTGATCAGTTTGGCCGTTGCAGATATGCTGGCCGGTGGATTTTCGGGAATCATGACTTTCGTTATTACTGGAAATCAATGCAAGCATTGGAAGTACAAGGTGACCGTTTTTGGAATCTGGGATAACGTGCTTTTCGGCATGGAAGGGTTATTTCTTCTTGCTTCTCTATTAAACGTTGTGGCAGTTTCGGTAGAACGCGCCCATGCTACGTATCGTCCATTCAGGCATCGCGTAACTAAACAATGGATGTTTGGATTTGTTATAGTACTCATCTGGGTTATAGCTGGGTTGTTGACGACTGCTCTGGTACTAACAAGGAATTTTATTGGACAAGGATCGATTTATTTTTACGTGTGGGCTTCGTTCGGTTCAATCTTCTTGTTCGTTATTGTTGTATCGTACACTTCTATTTCTATAAAACTGAATTGTGGTCGACGTCCTCAGCACCATGGTGCAGCCAGCAGAGAGAGGCAACTGACCAAGACATTGTTCATAGTGACTTTGTTATCTATGTTAATGTGGCTGCCATTTGTTATTGTTAGTTTTGTTACCTATTCAGCTGACATGCACATCCCTCTTAACCTAAGTTATGCTACAAATGTTTTATATTTTGTCAACTCTCTTGTTAACCCTATTTTGTACACTATCAGAATGCCAGAGTTCAGGAGAGCTCTGTTTTTACTCTTTAGACGTCGGCAGAGACAAGAGGAGGTTGGCGCCATTCATCTTCGTGTTTTGTAATCTTAATAGGTCACCTGATGGTTTCTTGAAATCACAAAAAGTGCGCAGAGGCATTACAATTTCAAAACTGCGTTGTTCGAGTTTTTAAAACCGGTAGGAATTTTCAAGATCTGTGACCCAAAGAGATGCGAACTTTTTCATGGCTCAGGCCGCAAGGCTCCTTTGTTCATGATTTCAAGATTTTCTGACTTAATTTATGATTGTATATTTTTAACCTCGACTATGTAAATTCATTGTACATTTATTTTACGATGTTTAAATATAGCTCATTATTAAACAAAATCTTTAGATTAGTGATATATTGCAGGAGCTGGGGGAAGGAGAGGCGGTGATGTCAAATTGAGTAACACGCGTACCGCTGCACAGATAATTACGTAAGTGCTTCTAATATATTATGAAAGGTGTTCATCATCGTGGTTTCAAATGATAGCTGAGTTAATCTTTTGTCTCACGATTGAGTCACAAAGATGTGAATCGCGACGTTTCGACCGCTATACTGCTGGTCTTCATCAGGCGATGGTGTCGACTGGCTGCGTATGAGTATAAGAAGCACCGTGGCTGGTGGTGATCGGTGCGTTTTGATCCTCGCTTAGGTTGTTGTTGATTGGAGGATTTCAATTCTTGTCGTTCAGACTAGAAATTGTTCCCTCAGCGGTCCGCAATTTTATAGAAATAGAAGTGTTCGAGACAACAATAACGAACAAGCAGATTGAACCGAACTAAGACCACACGTAATCTGCTTGTTCGTTATCAGTTGTCTCGTATGAACATAGTCAAGGTTAAAAATATATAATCATAAATTAAGTCAGAAAATCTTGAAATCATGAACAAAGGAGCCTTGCGGCCTGAGCCATGAAAAAGTTCACATCTCTTTGGGTCACAGATCTTGAAAATAGACCCATTCGGCTTACTCAGTGTTGTACCCAATTCAAACCCTTTGGGATTAAAACGTTTTGCTCCAGACATTTCCGTATCATTTAAATATGAATGCTACATTCTAATGCAAATACATTACACAAAGAGTCTTAAGCCCAGGAGATTTGAATTGGGTATAACATTGAGTTAGCCAAATGGGTCTATTCCTACCGGTTTTAAAAACTCGAACAACGCAGTTTTCAAATTGTAATCCCTCTGCGCATGGCAATATTTTTGTGATTTCAAGAAACCATCAGGTGACCTATTAAGATTACAAAACACGAAGATGAATGGCGCCAACCTCCTCTTGTCTCTGCCGACGTCTAAAGAGTAAAAACAGAGCTCTCCTGAACTCTGGCATTCTGATAGTGTACAAAATGGGGTTAACAAGAGAGTTGACAAAATATAAAACATTTGTAGCATAACTTAGGTTAAGAGGGATGTGCATGTCAGCTGAATAGGTAACAAAACTAACAATAACAAATGGCAGCCACATTAACATACATAACAAAGTCACTATAAACAATGTCTTGGTCAGTTGCCTCTCTCTGCTGGCTGCACCATGGTGCTGAGGACGTCGACCACAATTCAGTTTTACAGAAATAGAAGTGTACGATACAACAATAACGAACAAGAAGATTGAATCGAACGAAGACCACACGTAAAAATAAATTGATCCTTGTCCAATAAAATTCCTTGTTAGTACCAGAGCAGTCGTCAACAACCCAGCTATAACCCAGATGAGTGCTATAACAAATACAAACATCCATTGTTTAGTTACGCGATGCCTGAATGGACGATACGTAGCATGGGCGCGTTCTACCGAAACTGCCGCGATGTTTAATAGAGAAGCAAGAGGAAATAACAGTTCCATGCCGAAAAGCACGTCATCCAAGATTCCAAAAACGGTCACCTTGTACTTCCAATGCTTGCAGTAAACTCCAAAAATAACGAAAGCAATGATTCCCGGAAATCCTCCGGTCAACATATCTGCAACGGCCAGACTGATCAGAAGGTACATACTGCGCTTGCGAAGACTGTGGTTTTGAATAAAAACAGTTACTGTGCATGAGGATATTGAGTGTTACTGTAGCAACTGCCTGGGTCATGTGTCTCACGAGCATGCAATGCATTCAGATGAAGAAAGCACCTCAAGATCTTCATCAGTCACTGTTAGGTTTTTCCAAATAGAATGATTAACCATCTTTCTGTGAACAAAAATAACAACAACAGGCATAAAAAAGCACGAAACTATTGCATCGGGGTCAGGTTGTATATTTGTTAGCCTGTTTTAAACATGATGTTTAGAACTGAATTTAAAATTGTTTTAGAAATAGAAACTAAAAATCATAAAGAAATAAAAGAATCCCGAGTCAAATAGCACTCTCTGATCTAGCCAGCCATTTTACTGGTGTAGAACTTGCCTATCATTGATTAGTTTTAAATTCAAAGGTGATACACTATCAGTCATATCTGGTTATGTCAGGACTTACACACAAGGCGTGGTGTTTAATAGCAACACGAGAAAATGCGCCAAATTGTTTTTACTAGATTGCCAGCAGTCTTTTCCCTTTCCTCCGTAATTCACACTGGATTCACCGCGGAGCTAAGACTCAAGAATGGTCAGATGAAAATTAAAGTTAAGTACGTATGACTACGCTCAGTCCATGAACCTGAGAATATAGTGTAAACAAATGAACTGAACGGAGTAGGTACAATTCAACATGACCCTCCAAACTTAACAAAAACGTTTAAAACCCTAGTTTGTATTATTTAAAACATGAAACATTAAATTTGCTTTGACTGTGAAGCACAGGGATACACTAACAGGAGAGTAAAGGGTTGGTTTAAGCGAAGGTAAGTTATTTGTGATCACACTTCCCGGGAAAGTACAGGGTTAGTTCAAAACAATGCAAGTTAACTGTGAGCCACAGGAATATTGTATATACATTCAGGAGATTGCAGGTTGGTTAAAATTCAAGGCGCGCGTATGCGAAGCCCGCTTCTTTTATTCCAAGGAAGCAAATTTTACACACCAGAAATCAGCCTACTCAAATGCTACAGCGATTTAAAGTTACGTGACACGTTAACTTCGATTTCTCAATGCTACGATTTTTATGAAAATGTAATGGACGGAAGTTAAGTCATTTTGTTAGAACACTTCACTGGTATACCCGACCACATTGGTGTCGACATAAGAATGCCAGTCATGGCAAATGAAGATATGAAAATTATTTAATTATCTAATCGCGTTATGCAAAATTTTGTCCTCGAAAAAAACTCTCTCCAATCTAGAAATGGCATACTCATTCATTCATTCATTCATTCATTCATTCATGTTGTATTGTTTTTAAAATGAAGCAATTTTGACTCAGGTGAGCGATACCCACAAGACAGTACAAGAAGGTTCTGTTTTTCTTATGCTTGTGCTTATGCTTATGTCAAGTGCGTTACTGGTGAAAACAGCATAAGGCAAATAAATGGATCGTTCTTCTTATGTTTCTGCTCATGGTTATGTTTATGTCGCTGCTGTTTTCACTTGTGCTTATGCTTATACTTATGAATATGCTTGTGCTTATGCGCTAATGAAAACCAGCGCGGCGTTTCTAGCGAGTTTGTATATATAATTCCACACTCTTAAATAAGGTGTGTTTTGCTAGCACACCTTGTGAGTTTCCTAACACATCAAGGTGTGTAGTGGTGACACACCTTTTCACTGTTCTATTTCACGGTTAAAAGAAACACACCAATGCGTGTAAGAAAACACAGAAGGTGTGTAATAATTACACACCTTCTGTGTTTATTAATAACACACCTTCTGTGTTTAGTAATAACACACCTTAAGATCAGTTTGAACACACCACAAATTAATGAGATGCAAATGTTCTTCAACTATAAAAATCTGCCAGAGCTATCATAACACACCTTTAATGGCAACACACCTTGGCTATTTTAGTGCATAATTAATTCAACATTTCCAATGTTTTCTCAGGGGTGAACCTAACACAATTTCAGGTGTGCTTTAACAACTCTTCCTACATCACCTAAATTTCCAACGTCAGAAAGTGCATTTCTAGCATTCTGATTGGCTCACTGAAGCTTGGTTATCAATATACCATAGTTTGACCTTATATGGAAAATAATCATGCCAAGTGTTGTCACATCTGAGGTTAATAGGGGGTGTGCTTTCAAATTTAGTGGGCCATACAGTAGAATATGACCTGAATTAAATTGACCAATCACAGCGTGCACACTAACTGAGAGATATAATAACATCTCATATCCAACAGGCGCTCATGGAATAATTGTCAAATAATCACCTCAACTTTGTCTCACCCTTGGCAAATAATTGTTAATTATTTATTATTATTATTATTATTTTCATTATTATTATTATTATTATTACACAGTTAATAAAACTCTTTCTCAAAAATTATTGTTCTGTAATTGGAACTAATTGTTTTCTAGGCCCCTTGTTTCCCAACCTGTACACAAGATACAGTCAAATAAAACCATTTCTTGGCCTTTGCACACAATTGTTATTCATCAACACCTTTGCCTTATGTTACGTTCTCTGCCAGCAGAACACACACATAATGACCCATAGGGGTCCTATTTTCAATTGTTAAGCCTAGTGTTGTTACTGATACATTTCACAATTATACCATTGGATCAACACATCATCATTATTGTAGTCATAATTAAATGTTCTCTATATTTTACAATACAACTTTTTACTTGAAGTGAATTTTTTTTAATGAGAAAAGGTCTGCCATAATACTACATGTAACTTTCAAATCTTCAGAAAGCAGAATCGAGAAAGTGACACGAGAGACTCAACTCGATCAAGAAAAATGTTTGGACTCGACCTCTTTAAATTGTGTCTTCAATACAGGATGTGTCCTTCTCAACAATGAATTTCTTGCCATTTTTCCGAACAACATGCAACACTCCATGCCACGGTAAATCATGGCGCAAAACAACTGCTTTGTTATCACTCCTCTCAACTTCATATGCCATGAAGTGATTGTGAAAGCAAAGAGTTTCAAGTTCAGTTAAAATGAAAAATTTCTCATCTTCCCAAACAATAATCTCATCCACTTGTCCATAGACAGGATAGTCATTAAATTCCAAGTCGTCCATTTCGTGCAGCCTCAAGACACATCCAGGTCTGTATTCAATTCCATGAATACCAACGCGCCTAACCCTTAAAAATAAAAGGTAATAATTATTAAGATCAGACACAACATCAGTTCAGGTAATGTAAATTAAGTGTTATTTCGGAACCAAATACATGTATAGAAGTAAGGAGTATTAATAAATTTCATGGCAAGTGCAAAGGAAACTTACCTGCTTCCCACAAATCTCCCAGGAATATCATCCAATCCAGCAGCATCACTAATAAGCTGAGCCTGAGGGTGCTGTCTCAGATCAATGCCATAGAAACCTAAGGGTACACAGTGAACATTTAACCCTCTGAGATCTGACTGAAATAATGGAATTAAAAAATAACAAAATTTGCTAACCTGGACCAACAGTATCTCCTGCATAAAGATATTTGGAGCTTGTTTGTCCATTTGACGTCAGAAGATTCCAGCACATGTTTCTGAATGTAACAATCAAAAACAAGAACGTCTTAATATATCACCATGGAATACTAACTTACCAGTAGTTCAAATATCAAGCTGTTGAAGTCCTCCCACCCTTCCCACAAAGTGTATTATCACCTGCAAAATTTGCAATATAGCAAATTACAATTTAAAAATTTTAGTGACCTGTAATGATTAATTTGACATTGTTATTATAACAATTTAAGTAATGCACAATCCATAAATACCTACCTACCTACCTACCTACATACATACATACATAAAGCATAGAACCAGGGTCAGTAAAATTTTATTTTAGAATGAATGCATTCATTTACCTTTGATGCCGAAATGACAGGGTTCTTGGAATGTTTTTAAAATTCTTAGAAACCACTCTCTTGAAGAAAGTGTGCTTGGCCTCAAATCGCATTGTCCAAATGTTCCGTGCTGGTCCAAATCTACAGTTAAAAATGGCAGCTATTATTTATTTTGCACAACACTCAAAATGAACATTGGTGTCCAAAAAGTTGAGGTTCCAACCATTAGGTTTTAAAAGGAAAACAATTCATAATCACCTGGCTATGTCATCTGGAATGTGGATGATATAGTGCATCTTGGGAATGATTGAGGCACCAGGGTAGAGTCTTTTGAAGAGAGTATGGTGTTCCTCAATGAGAACCCGCAAGTAGGGAATGTCATCTTTCTGGATGGCTGGAGCAGTGCAGATTTGGACAATATTCCAAAGTTTCAGGAGGCAATGCCACTCTTCCATGTCCACATCAACTTTGTCGCCAATTATTATGGGGAGAAAGCGAAAAAGGCACCACATTTGGGATGCTGTAATGTTGAAAAAGCCGGCCATTGATTACAATGAAATACTGTTACTGCAAGTTCAGTGTGCACCAACTACAACTTGGTACTACATGTACATTGTATACAAAACACTTCTTCCACAATTTTTTTTTAATCTCTAATCACAAAGTTAATGACCACTAAGCTAAAGTAATGTGATAAAAAAGATAGGTCACGGTGCTCGTTCGGGAGAAAACAACTATTTGTCAATTGACTGAGCTTATGGTCAAAGAAAATCCACCAAATCCATGCTTGTGTTGCAAGAAATTGTGTGCACTAAGAATGCATAATGCAGTTGTAAGGAATCACCTTTAGTTAAAATGAAACTAACCACTCTGTTTTAGTTTAGCATCCTCCAAAGCATTCAGTGTCTCCCTTGCAATTGGCGTTGGTTTGTCTTTGCTATGCATGTAGCCATAGTCGAATCTTTCCAGTCGGTGGTTTAGCGCTTTAAGAGTCAGGCCTCGTTTTTCATCAATGAGCACCTTCAAAAACTGTTTGGTCTCATAAGGCACAACTCCCTCAAAAAGAATGTGCATGATGTCTTCAGGAAAACACTGGCATACATCAAAGTTGGCAACTCTGTTCATCACGCTGAGCCCATTAACTCCATATGTGGTGGAAAGTGCATTACGAACATGAGGTGCATTGTCTGGATCCTCAACCATTTCACAGATTCGTAAGTGATCTGTCAGGTTTCTTGCCTGAAAATCTTCTGCTCGAAACTGGAAAAATAATTAATTACTCAATGAGACAATGCAATCCTTCAGAGCTAAAAAAGTCATCATTTCATTCAATACTACTCAAAAGTAGAGTGCATGACAAAATGTCCCATTTTGAGATAACAAAATAATTAAAGGACTTGGTGGAAAACTATGCTAAGTGGATTTTTGGGTGAATGCGTTTTTTGGCCCATGTTTTGTTCTGTTTATGAGTTGAAAATACACATGGTGCATTACATCTAATCGAGTAGAGACAATTCATGTTGTCTTAAGTCAGTTACAAGAATTCAGTGCTCAGTTTTCAAATCAGGAAGGGCTCGGTGGAAAAACTGTGCTAAGTGACTTGTTGAATGTGTTTTTGGCCCATGCTTTACTCTTCAGTCACGAGCATTTGGCGCTTAGTTTTCAAACAAAGAATACCCTTGGGCATTGCTTCATGAATGTTAATAAGGCAGACTTATGACAGGCTTGGTGCAAAACTATGCTAAGCGGATTTTTGGGTGAACGCATTTTTTGGCCCATGTTTTCTCGAGAACTAAGTGCAAAGCAGTGGAAAAAATACAGGGCAATGTTAACCACATAAAAACAAACCTGTATGGGAAAAACCAGCAATTTTTGAGCAAAATAAAAAAAAATCACCCAAAAATCCACTTAGCATAGTTTTCCACCAAGCCCTTCAATTAAACTAGGCAAATCATACAACATTAACTACGTATTTTAGGGGCATATTACCTTTCTTCTAGTTTCTTCCTTTGTACCCATGCAATGTCTGCATATTCGAAGTGCCCCACCAACACCTTCTTTAAAACAACTGACACAATTGCTTCCCAGAGTATCGCCGCTCCATAGCAGAAGGCCTCCTCGTAGGTATCTTTCTTGACCAAGAATCTTGAAGCAATATCCTTGTTCCTTTTTACATGAAAGTGGGAAGAAAGAAACAATGTGAGTGGTCGATTGATTTCCTAATAAAAAGATTTAAAAACAAAAGTTGTGTCGTGGTTTTCTTTAGTTATCGGACAAAACGCGAGTAGCCAGCTGGCGACCAGTTCTGAAAATTTAGTCGCCAGTGCTCAATTTTTGGTCGCATTGCACCATTTGGTCGCATCGCACCAGTGAGTCGCAATTTCGAGCCCTGCTTACTCAAGATTAAGACCTGCCAGTTCGTCTCGACAAATCAACACATTTATCACATGAATCAATTAAGGTTTGGATGTTGAAAATGTTATTTTTCCTTCTGAAATAAACAGTATACAATCATGTAAACTATTTTCATACCTTGGCAAGTTCATTGAGTTCTTGAGTAAATGGTAACAACATTTTGTCGATGCCATGCCTCTTCATGTCCTGTGTCTTCGCTATCCCAATAAGTTGGATGTTTCGGATTGTGGAACGGTACATGGGATGAATATTCGCCAGTAGATAATAAAACACACCTGCAAATATAAAATGTGCCTGTTTGTGGAATGTGATAGCAAAAACATACTGTTGGACATGCTGATGCCTAAGAAGTTCAAGGGAAACAGACTCCAATTTTCATCAGACAAACAATAACACTGAAGACTCGCAGATGATTATTACAATACTTACACTGTACTTACCAATCTTGTGTATTTTAGCCTTTGAACCAAGAGGATTTGCAATCTCCAGGTCATCAAAGTATCCCAAAATGATAAGTGCATCTTTCTGGACTGCAAAAATTGGGTGGTTCTTCACATATTCACCATCCAACACATCACGCAAGACATCATCATTTGAGTGATGGGGGTTATCAACCTCATGTAGAACATCTGGATTCTGTAAAAGTGCCTAACATAAAAAGATGTGAATTTATGTTTGTTGTTTCACTACACATGCATTTCGTGCCCAAATTGTTTTCAAATAATTACTGAGAATTGATAGGGAAGGGATGATAGATAACATCATAATGCGCATAACGTCATTTGTAACATTTCATCCAGTTGGTTTACTTCTGACAAATCACATTGTTGCTTATATTACAGTGGCAACATAACGCTTGCAAGAATGATTTATTGGAGTTTATGAGGAAACATTTTAATTTTGTTATCCATATTAACAGTATAGCTCAAACACTGTGCAATATCTGAAATTTTGTTGTTGTGAAAGTCAAGTCTCACAAGAAATGGCAAACTTTGGTGATTATCCGGGAGATTTCAGACTCTAATCCAGAGACTGGGATAAACATGTTCCAAAATCTGGAGTCTCCTGGATTATCCGGGAGGGTTGACAGCCCTGCCTTTGATATTTGAAATCAACTGCACCTTTGATTACATCTGGTGCCTCAAGTCATACATAAACAATACAAATGTTTGACCACCCAACACAAACTGGAATGTGCAAGAATGGTTTGAGTTCAACAACAAGGGCATTTTTCAGTGAATGACTGTAACAACAAAAAAATTAAAATGAACTGTCTTTTCTAGAGCATACTAACAATGAATATATGTGATGAGCATGTCACTAGTTAAAAAATAAACAAACAGAAAAACACATACCTCCAAACTCTTTAATAATGGGACGCGGTAACCAAACTCTGAGATTCTCTTCAGTTTCTTCCTTCCATTTGACATAACATACTTCCAACGCTTCCCAAGAAACACTTTAACTGGTTCCTAAATCATTGAGGGAAATAAAACATTTTCTGTTAGCTATTTGTGTACATGTACCTCTGAGGTGTCCATACAAAGCTACATAAAGTTGCGTGAAACGTTTGGGCAAAATACAGACCTGAGACTTCAGGAGGGGTTATTTGTGTATTAGTGTCTTACATGTATATCGTTTCAGATTCTTGGCTTCTTTCATTGAACGTTTTCAAATTCATTTTTTTAGGGCATGACAGTGATAATGATCTACACCAGTTAATTTACATCATGAGAATGACTTCTTTTAATACATTACACAATGAATTTAAGACCATCAATTACATGTAGACCAGTTTAGTAGTTTCAGTATTGGTCTCCAACTACCATTCAATGAATAATTATCGAGGCTCATGGGGGAAACTCGTCTACCCTGCAAACATTTCCATTCCGAGCAATTACAACTGAAACCCATTAAACAAAGCTCATAATTATAAAGTCTCACCACTAAGTTGAAGTTTTCCAAATAAAAGGATCTCTGTTCTCGCTCTGAGTCTAGACCAGTAAACACATTATCTGCCACAAATAGATCATCCATGTCCTGGGAGAACTCAAAATCATGACCCATGCTGTCTTTCAGTTTTGATGTCAATGATTTTTTCACCACATCTAGATATTCGCCAAGCAATGCTTTGGTCGAATCTTTCACCATGTCCAAAGCTGTCTGAGTTATCTTCGCATCTTCCCTTGCACGTAATAGGAACTTTGCAGCCTGCCTACGCAAGTCTGACCGTGCTCTATCTTCGTCAACTTCTCGCACTACATTTTCTTCATCAACAGAGTCATCATCGACTTCATCTGCGTCCGTCTCCTGAAGCTTATGTTCGCGGTTGTAATGCCTTTGCAGACTATTCACTTTCGAAAAAGACCTTCCACAATTTGAACAATAAACCAAAAAGTTAGGCTCGTTGGAGTGGAACTTGATTAAGTGTTTGAAAAAATAATCGCTTTCATTTACACGACAGCTGTAGTTACAGTACTCGCATGATAGTAGTTGCCGATCGGCAGCCATTTTGGAAATAAACATCGATCCGACTTGATCCCAGATCACCTCGTCCCCAAATGGTCACATGATCCTTCTTAACCAATGGTAGAGAAGAATAGCGTGGCGTCCGTTCGCGTCCTGAGGTGACAAAACGCGCGACATTTCAAATTCTCGAAATCTTGGCGTGGTATTCTTCTTCAAAAGACGAGTTCCAACACGACATCAGCTTCAAGACGGTAATGGATCTGAAAAGTTTCACGACAGAACAACTTATTTCCCTTTTTAAAAGGAGAAATGTGCCGCAAGAAGCCCTTGACTTGGTGACAGGTAAGCTTAAGCTTATGTGAAGTTCGTTGAAACGTCAGTCGAATATATCAGTGCTAATACCTTCGGTTTTCTTTAAGTTCAAATTAAATTCTGTGATCATTTTCTATTTTAGATAACGATATTGATGGATCCACCCTACTTTTACTGAGGGACGATATAGACGAATTTATGGCGGTCATTCCGAAGTCTGGACACCGACTTCTCATCAAGCGGATAATCAAGGAGGAGCTAGCGAAAGCAGATCTAGAGGCACAAGTAAGCTCGTAATCTCTTAGCTCAGTGAGTAGTGTGAAATGCCCCAAATTAGTCCATTATCCACCCGTTATTATATTGGTTTTAATGAAATGGAGCAAATAAACCTTTTTACCGATATCCGGCGGCCATCTTGAAACTATTCTTTTGTTTTGAAAGGATATTATGGGTTGCCAAGGGGGCAAGTGCTATGAATTTGGGTTTCGTTCAAATGTTTTGGAAAGCAGATTGATTTCTATTTTCCTTCATCTCAGATTACTTATAATGTGAAACAATGGTTGTGAAAAAAGTCAAACTGGTTCGAAAATTTCAGAACTAACACCAATGTTTTCCCACACCATGTTTGCATTAATTTTGCCCCATGGGCATCCCTTAATATTTGTGTCAAAATAAGAATAGTTGGAAACCCTGTTCAAAGATAAGACGTGTCTAAAATAAGACACAAACACTCATTTTGTACCATTTATACGAGCAGTTCGCGTCTTATTTAAGTCGCGTCTTAGATAAGTCGTGTCTTATTTTCTCCTGTATAAATGGCCCTATTGAGTACTTTGGCTTATCGACTACATCTTGATTGACATGTTGCACCCTGGATAAAAAGAAATACTCAGGCACTTTCATGAGTTCTTGGAATACAAAATATACAGTACACATAACATATACCCACCATTTCTGTTGAAAGGGCTCAAAATTCACACCCTGTAACAGTGTTGGTTTATTGCCCACAATTCAAAAGTTGATTATTATTTTGTTACAACTCTTCCCTGTAGAGTGCAACAACTGTGATTTTTTTGCCTTCAGAGTAAAACCCTGGCTAAAGAATGAAACATTTCCATCAAACTACGTGTTGAAAGTTTGCTTGACTGTGTTTTAAGCACATCTTGTTCAAATGCTTAATCCTCTACTATGGTGTTTCCAACCAATTGTTTGAACTACTATGTTCCAACTAACTATGGTGTTTCCAACAAACTGTGCCTACAAATCATGCCAGCCAATCAAAGGGTGTTGGTTATCATTTTAAAGTACTTCAGCTTTCAACCAAAAAAGGTAAACAGAGCATTGATTTATTTTAGGGCTTTTAAAGGTGAAGGTTGATAGGTTAATTGCAATCCAAGAGAACCTTAAGGCTCTTAGGAAATTTTTGAAGAATAATATGTGCAGACCAAGTATAGTTTAACTGTACCATAAATGGGTCATATTTTCCAGTGAACATGTACAATTCCTAAAATGACCAGACATAATAAACACAGATTAAAGCTGTTGTGATGGCTTAGCAAACAATATATTATGTTAAAATGAGAAACAGCTATATGTTGCACTTGACCAGTCTCACTAATCACCCGTTTTGTGTCGCCCTGGTCAAAGAGTACTGTCATTCAGTCTCCTTTAAATGTTGTTGTTGGTTAAGACTTATTGAAGGTCTGTTTAATACTTCTAAGAGTACATGTATTTTCCATTGATGTGGTTCCAATGGTCTAGAATCAGTTGTTTGTTTTTGTTTTGTTTTGTTTTTTCATTTACCTTGTAGCCTAGCCTAGCGACAGACCTCATTGAGTTAGTAAATGAATATCCATCTCTGGGGATGTTCTCTGCCTCAAGGGAAGCTAGTCTTGTTGATCTGCTGGATCCATGTAGCAGCATTGAGCCAATCCCTCCAGCTTGCACACCAAGCCCAAAATCTGTCCTGTCCAGCACACCAAACAGTATTAAAGCAAGCAACGTGCAGCCAAGTCTTCCTCAGTGTACACCAAGTCCAATAGTCGTTCACTCCAGCACGTCAAACAGTATTGAACCAAGCCAGCCAATCACACCTACTGTATCTGCAATGAAAACAACCACCAATACAGCATGCTCAAAGCGCAAGGCCTTATTTTGCAAAGAAGAATCTGGAGGCAGTTCCACAGTTGTGAAAGAAAGGCTGCCTGACCACCTACCCTTCCCAGATAGGTTCTCCATCAGAGTTGAGGAAGCCATTTCTGCTGACAACATTCTCTCTGTGAGGAGACAACTCATTTCTGACCTGGGATCATTTTATTATGCTTTGAGCAAACACCCACTCCAGGGAGACTATAAGAGAATAGCTCTTGCAATCTGTGACAGATTTCCAGACCTGAGAGATTCCAATCCAGCAAGCTATTGGGTATGTTTTCTAAACATTTATCATCTTTAAATCAGGATCTGCACTGGTCCTAGAAGATTATGTAGGTTCACTTTGCTACATGTGCATGTAAGCATTTTGTGGATCATTTTTGGTGTGGCTGTTTTCATTGCAAGAAGTTAGTATATTAACTCTGACTAGTACTGGTAATTTAATTTCATGGATTACTTTCCCTCACCATTATATGGCTAATCAAAGATGGGGAATTCAGTGCTCCCAAATCATGTTTCAGGTTGTCACACTAGAAATAATCTTGTCTGTGAAACAACTGACAGTGCAATGTTATGTGTAGATTTGTTTTTGCTGTCTAATGAAATTTTGTGTGATTTATTCTAGGTGTCAGTACAAAAGCAGTTAAGCCAGTATTTTAGAAACCAGAGGAGAAATTCAAACCACTGCAAGTCATCAGAATCTGGAGGGAGGATCGAACCAAAGCCCTACAAAAAGGCAAGACTGGCTTCTCCTACAGGTGATGATGACATTTCCCAAAGACGGAACTTGGAATTGTTGTCCAGTACTGAAGAGGGATCCTTGTCATCTAAGACATTCTCCAATCTTGTGAAGGAGACCTATCCGATGAGAAGAAAGTTTATTACAGAAGAGGCCAAGTCGTCCAAGGAAGTCCTCAATATGTGTCCATACCTTGGAAAATCATCTCATGTAAGTTTAGCATCAGGCCCTAGTTGTTCGAAGGGTGGATAGCGCTATCCACAGGATAAATCACTACCCGGTGGATAACTCAACTGGTTTTAATAGTGCTTATCCACTGGGTAGTGATTTATCTGGTGGATAGTGCTATCCACCTTTTGAGCAACCAAGGCCAGGATGTTTGTGCAGTTAAATTTAATGTAAAATTAATTATTTTTTGTCTGGGCATTTCAGTTGGCCATTCTGCCTCGTTTCTATTTCTTCTCAGAAATTAATTAACTTAAATGACAAGAATGACTCAATATTTTCATGACTGCTAAAATGACACTGTAGAGTTCATTACATTTAGGTGTTGAGGCTTTCTGGATAGACCATTGGAATCAGTTTCAAATATCTCACTATTTATGTCACGTTTAAGAAAACCAGAGAGCTTTTAGCAGGATGTTATTTAGCCGACATCATTTCTGAAGAAGAATTCGTGCTGCAGCTTTTCAAGGAAACATCAATGTAGCGTGCAAATTGAGGTTGTCCGCTATTGTTTGCCACACACTTTTCCTCTTTCATCTGTCCTTGCTTTGTGACGATACAGTTCTAATAACAAAACCTCCCGAACAAGAGCAAGGTCGTGGTTATTTGTCCATTCCATTGGGTGTCACACTAAAGGAAGAAAAAGTAGAATTTCAATCAAACCTTTGGCGCCATTTGAAGAAAGTTAAAGAAACATGATGAGTATAAAATCCACAGGGTTTTTTTTTCACAAATAATGCAAAATCACTTTCTAGAGCAGTCCTAACCCACCGCTGATTAGTTTCAGAAGACAAAAATCAAGGTGAAAGTAAGAAATAAAGCAGTACTCTGGTGCGAGGAAATTTACCTGCTCTGAAGACTTGACGCTCACCTTTCCCTCTATAAACACGCTAAAACCTGAATTATGAAGACATAATTCAGCCAAACAATTTAGGAATCTATTTCCTTATAATAAGGTTTAGAAATTTTGTGTAAATCATGTTATTTTAGGAGAAAAAGTCACCAAACTAACTCACCTTTCTGAGAGGCCGCCAGAATAAACTTTGTCGCCGCCGCCACTGAGGTGGAAGCTGTCAAGTGGTGTGACATTTATGCAAATTAAATTCAAAACCTTGCGAATTTACTTCCGGTTGGCGTCCTCCTCGGCCGCATCCAGGTTATCTTAAGGTCCCTACTGAGTTTTCAAGTAGGCGGCGGCCCCTAGTAAAGTAGGCAGCTGTGTTGGCTGTATTGAGTGAGGAAGTCATTTTGTTCTGTTGGAAATTGGACAGCGACGATTTGGGAGGCTTCTATTGAAACCCCTGGTGATGTACAGTTGTATGTAGAGAGTTTGGCAAGGGTCCCAGCTCATGTGGAGCCTTGTATTGTATTGAATTTTTGCAAGTTTAAATTTTTCTCTCAACTAGTGGATTTCTCGTTTCTTCAGGTTCGGTCAGAGTTGTGCCGCATTCTTGGGGATAACTGTGTGATAGGAGCTGAAGACCGTTTAGTCAGTGGTCTCAGAGTCATTCTGAATCTAGGCAGTGAGAAATTAACAAACGCAGAAGTGGTCGATGGTATAAAAATCATTCAACAACGGACCAAAAGAAAAAGTAGCAGCCAAGATGTGTTTAAATTTCAAGATGTGAGTATAATATTATTATTATTATTATTATTATTATTATTATTATTATTATTATTATTATTATCCGAAAGTTGAGACAAATGTCTCAGTTGTTGTTGGCGCTAAATAATAAGCTGCCATAAATTAGCTCAAAAGGGAGAGCTAAAATTGATCACAAGTGGCTGATGTGTTAAATTTACAGGAACTTACATGGATGGTAACAACTGATCTACATGTACACCACAAGGGTTTTGAAACCATAATTTGCCGCTGTTTCTGACAGCACAACTTTGTATTAAAACATGGAAGTCCATCATCTTCCACCACCATTCTCATAATGAAACAGGTGCATGTGCGTTCTGTTTTTGGCTAGGCTTCACCTTCCGGCAAACTGTTCACGTGCATCGTCTGGGAAAATAAGCCCGGGGTCAAAGTCCTACTTTCCACAAATTGGAAAACGAACTGTGATTGGCTAACCGGTGTGAACGGAAGTGGCAGTTCAGTTCAGCATACATTCTTGGGGAAGGAACGTGGGACGAGCCCAAAGACGTCTGTGAAGGAGGCTACTACAACAACTGATACCCAACATTCTTCTAATTTCCCTCTTCAAATCCTGATATTATTCAACTTTTTCAAGTTCTTTTTCATGTACCCTTCTATCCCCAGGAATGGCAATGTCCACAATTATACATTTTGTTCTCCTTGATATCATCATCATCATCATCATTAGTATTATTATTTATTGTCATTTTTATTGAACAATAATTGTATGGCAGAACTTGCAAGACTCTTGATTTGGCAAGCACAAAATTATTCATAATAGCTTTCTTTATTGTTTCCATGCATGCTTGTCACAACTTGTGGTTGTCTTCTCAAGACACTGTTTTCCCACCGTTGTATAATTTCTTATGTGGCCAATGACTGGAACGATGTCTTAGCATTTTTGTGATAGCTAATGTATCTCTCCTCTCTTCTTTTCAGCCAACGACATCACCAGACAAGCTATTTAAGGGCAAGCATGTAGAATTTTTCCTTGTCTGCCTAGGAACTAGCGAGGAAGTTGAGCAAGTTTTTGTGAGTGGAGAAGACCAAGCCTTTTTCGAAAGTGATTGTGACCTTGTAAAAGCATTGGTTGATTTGATTTCTGCTTATTACGTTTTTTATGTTAAATATCCCCAGTGTATTTCAGGCGTTCTTCAATTTTTGCAAGAGATTGTATTACTACAAAGTGACAATGAATTCAAAGGAACCAAGTATGCCACCTTTATGGCAGAGTTTAAAAAGGGGAGCTTTAAGTAAGTCACTATACTGAGAGTTCAACTTCCTGTTATGAGAGTACAGTTGTAACTATTACCATCTTGAGAAGTTAAGTTCACATATATCTATTTAGTTAACATGCAGTCCTTCATAATCTTTAACACATTTTTGTCTGTTCATTGTTTCTCACCAAAAGAGACTTTTTGAGCTGTTTATTTTTTAGTTTTTACTTTTGAGTTTTATAGATTGAAGTAGGTTTTAGTAATAGTAATAATAATAGTAATAGGTTTTGAACTTCACATGTTAAGGGAAAAAGTTTGACTAGCTCTTTCAGCTGTTTTTTTTTTGTTAATATGCAGTTTTGGCAGTTTTTATGCTGGCATGCATGCATGATATTCTATTTTGAGGGAACTGATTTCAAAGGCCCATGTGCACCCAGAATGTATGAGTTTCCAATTTTTGAGTTAGCATTAAGCAAAAATCTACAAATTGTTGCCAAGTATGAGATTGGCAGAAAAGATTATATATATATTTTTATTTTTGTTTTGAACTGTTTCGAAGGAAAAGAAGTGTGCAAAGCAGTTGGGTGAACATGCATGGGTGCAAGGCAAACTGTAATTGATAGTGTTTTATAATGGAAATACATTTTTTTAAATGATGTAAGAATGATGGAATAAAATTTGTTGTTGTACATAAATTGTTTTCAAAGGTCAATAAAATATTTGTGGATAACTGCATGATGTTTTGTACAAATAATTATGTAAATGTTTTAGTTTGGGGTGCCTGGCAAGGTGTGCTCTGAGAACACAACATAAGGTGTGCTTTGTTACACATCAAGAAGTGTGACAAAACACATCTTCCTGCAGAACACACCTGAAAGTGTGTCAAATTTAGGACAAGCGTAAAACACAACTTAAGGTGTGTTTTGGGAACACACCAAGGTGTGTTTAGATAGCTCACCAAGGTGTGTTCGGGTAACACATGAAAAGGTGTGTATTTATACACAACTCTATGTGTGTTGTTTTGAGGACAAAAAAGGTGTGTTGCAGTAACACACCTTATTTAAGAGTGCAGTCTTGAATTATGTATGGAGAGCAACGGTAAAACTAAAGCTCGCTACAATCGCGCTGAAACGGCCAAAAATGCTAAGAACATGCCATCAATAAGACAAGGAGGCAAGGTAAGAAATTCTGATGCATTTTTATTTCTATTTTAATACCCTACATAACGATTGCTAAATTCCCCATAGAAACCCCAATAATATTTTTTATGCAACACACTCGTGAGCTTGGTACCTGTGGTTTTTGACGGTTTTTACTTTTTCGTATGTAAAGCGTAAACTAATTTTGTTTTTGGTAATGCAAAAATATTTGTAGTTTACGTTTTATCGCTTCAAAGCAATTTTTTGAACAACGAATTTACGAAACCAACTGTCAATATTGGTAATGTATACAAGAGAAGAGAACTTCAAACCCAGTTTCTCTCTAATGTTGCTTCCTCTCTCTCTCTCTATATATATAGACAGTACTTAAAGTTAATACATCAAACAAAGAATTCTTTGTAATGCAAAAAAGACGGTTTTGATTCCCCAAGCTTTCAGTTGTTGGTGTGAGAAACATAAGGAAGATATCTTGGTGATGGCATATCTTCGCGGTTTAATTTTCTCATTTAAACGAGCCACAGGCCTTCTTTACACTGAGCCTCGCTTCTCAAAGCCGCTTGAAAATCATATTTTGAACAGGCTGATGCAGTTAAGGAAAACGCCTTCCCAAAGTTAGCCATGCTGCGAGTACAATGAAATACAACCTGTCCGATTAAGGCCATCATGGACAACTTAATGCCGGTTGTCCGTTCACAGGAACACGTTTCGTTTTATCCACATTTTCTTTGTCAATATTTCTCTTTCAGGTTGCCAAATGAAATGTTTTAATACATTTGAGAATATAATTGTTGGTAACTCCAAATTCAGTCAGTAGCAAAACGTCAGAGAACAGACAAGCGTTCGGTTCGAATTATCATATATTTCCGGCTTTTTATAACGATCTCTTTCAATTAAAAGACTTTAAATGGCAGTTTTTCATATTACAAAAAAATTAAAAGAAGACGTAGCTCAATTAATTTAGTTGTATTGTGAGGTAAACGTTACATCAATCTTTTATTTCCTACATGCTGTACTATCTGTTTGTTGGAAGGATGATCGGCTCCATCTGCCATTCATTTTGTTCTCTCATTGATATAAGCAGGATAATTACTCACTTCATGTCACGTGATATCCAGTAGTCATGGTGATGTTTTTTTTTCTTTTTTTTCACTTGACTGCCTGCTTTAACATCTTTTTTGTTTATATTTTCCTTAGTGAACTAATGCATGTTTTAGTCGCCTAAATACTCTGATGAAGTTTCTATACAGCTTCTCTGAGCACTCCGTTGCAGTATTCATGAAGTCAAGGCCCGCATGTCGTTTTGTTCTTGACAACGGTCGCTTGAAACTCAACACATCAAAACAGGCGTTCAGTGCTTCTCTTGTTAGGATGTCCATTGGTAAGATGGAAATAACTGCTTCAGGATCAAAACTGTTGCGCGTTGTTATTTTGTGTGTGTTACTGAGTTCAATCCTTTAATTGAGTTTTTTTTATGGAAGTTTTTGTAACAAAGTGTACTGACTCTAAACAAAATTTAGAGTAAATGAAATGAAAACAAAGTATATTGTAAAACCTTCAGAAGCTTCCCATGGAGCCCTTTCCTATAAAGAGGAAAAGAAAAGTGCTAAACTGCGTATATATACGCACTTCTTTGTGATAACGCAAAGCTACAGTATGACTTAGATACTTAAGGCCACATGGTAGTGGGCATTACCCCTTAAATTGCTTGTTTTATTGATATGTGGGTACTTGAGCCTGAGCATTAGCTATGCCATGCTGATGAGGCCTAACAAGGCCGAAATAGCTGTCCATGGCTGCTAATGCTTGGGCTCAATCTTTGCTTTGGTAGATTTAAGGGGTAATGCCCGCTACCATGTGGCCTTAGTGCCTTTAGAGTGGCTTCAGCTTACTTGATCACATTAATTTGTGAAGTATCCTTGTCACTCCAGCCACATCCCACAAGCTTTACGTTTTCATTGCTTGTTTTATTGATATGTGGGTACTTGAGCCTGAGCATTAGCTATGCCATGCTGATGAGGCCTAACAAGGTCGAAACAGCTGTCCATGGTTGCTAATGCTTGGGCTCAATCTTTGCTTTGGTAGATTTAAGGGGTAATGCCCGCTACCTTGTGGCCTTAGTGCCCTTAGAGTGGCTTCAGCTTACTTGATCACCTTAATTTATGAAGTATCCTTGTCACTCCAGCCACATCCCACAAGCTATACGTTTTCATTACAGTATGACTTACCTTTCCATGCAAGCCAAGTAACGGACTTTTACACTTTCGAAAGTAATTTCCATTATTACTTTTTTCAATAACACATGAACTCTGAAGTTCAAAACCAAACCAAAGGTTACATTTCGGTGATCGTAGCACGCCCAACTTGTTGCATTTTTGGAGGGAAGGTGCCGTCCCTGCTCCCTTGTTGCTATATCAGGCGAACTAGAATATTCTATACTGTTGTTTTTATTGCGCATTTTGGTTTTGACGAGAAATCTGTAATTTGATTGCATCTTTTGTAGTCATCCCCGTGCCCCAAGCAAAATGGCTACTTCCAATTGACTAAGAGAGGACGGGCCTGTCCTTCTTGAGAAAATACCCTATGAATCGACAATGTATAAAACTCGAACTGGTTCCGACTGTTTCTTATCCCTTGAAAAACCTCGGAAACAACAGGTTCTTCAATACTTTTTTTAGCTATCTTGTTTATGCAAAGTAGAGCACGCTTTAGTCAGCATGCAGGTCGGAAGTACTTTTGGATGGCTGGTTTGTTAAATTTGAGTGTACCTTGACAGGCTGGTGTCAAACTGGTAAAATATTACAATGCAATAAAATTAGACGAAATCAGAAAAATAATAGTTACGCACTACATATAATTGGCTCATGCCACTGAAAAACTAACACCCCGTTTGACTTCATGAAATGCCGAAGATCGAGGACCCAATATCATCAGAAGCTGGATTCCAGAGTTTGTAGCCAGATATCTGTAAGAACAAAGACCATAAGTCGTGGTTTGGGGTTCGGGAAGCTACGGAATAATTGTGTAACTATCAGTTTCAACTTTTATTGGTCACAAGCACGTTGCCAATTCCTACTAGCACTGTTCAGTTTAGTGTCTCTGCGTATGTCAAAATATTTTTGTAATTTTAGGGAAGCATATACAGCGTGGTCTAATGTTATTACAAAGCAAGAGAATTTTGTTATTGACTAGGGTCGCTTGAAACTCAAGACAATAAAACAGGCGTTCAGTGCTTCTCTTGTTAGGATGTCCATTGGTAAGATGGTAATAACTGCTTCAGGATCAAACTGTTGCATGTTGGTAATTGTTACATGAGTTCATTCGTTTAATTGGCTGTTTTTGTGGAAGTTTTGGTAACAAAGTGTTCTGACTCCAAGCAAAATTTAAATGAAGAGAATAGAAAATATAATTTTGTCAAACCTTCAGGAGGTTTTTATGGACCTCCCTCCTCTAAAGTCGGAGCAGACTGAAAAAGTAATTGTAATTTGGATTGTAGAGTTCAAAGCTCACGGACTCAGTAAAATGATCTGTTCTCGTTGCAGGTGATGTACCTTGTATCGTCTCATCTGAAGTGGGAGGTTTTATTCGCGGTTTATAAGTGTTCCATGCACGGGTTCAAATGTCTGGACACTCCAAGCATAACCCAAACACTGAATAGATAAATCCTGGGACCTCTCTTAGCGGGTTGAACTGTAAGTCAATTGAATCTGCTTCCTTGAAATCATGTCAGAATTCAAAATGATTTACCATTACACATAACTTGCTTATGGTGACGAAATTTAATGTATTCCGTTTGAATACATTAAATGTCGAAGAGGACCCAATATCTTCAGAAACAGGATTCGAGAGTTTGTACAAGATAGCTAAAAAAGATAGCTTAAAAAAGTATTGAAGAACCTGTTGTTCCCGAGGTTTTTCAAGGGATAAGAAACAGTCGGAACCAGTTCGAGTTTTATACATTGTCGATTCATAGGGTATTTTCTCAAGAAGGACAGGCCCGTCCTCACTTAGTCAATTGGAAGTAACCATTTTGCTTGGGGCACGGGAATGACTACAAAAGATGCAATCAAATTACAGATTTCTCGTTTGTCAAAACCAAAATGCGCAATAAAAACAACAACAGTAGTACACAATATTCTAATTCGCCTGATATAGCAGTAAGGGAGCAGGGACGGCTTCTTCCCTCCAAAAATGCAACAAGTTAGGCGTCCTACGATCACCGAAATGTAACCTTTGGTTTGGTTTTGAACTTCAGAGTTCATGTGTTATTGAAAAAAAGTAATAATGGAAATTAGTTTCGAAAGTGTAGAAGTCCTTTACTTGGCTTGCATGGAAAGGTAAGACATACTGTAGCTTTGCGTTATCACAAAGAAGTGCGTATATATACGCAGTTGCCATTTTATGATTTAGCACTTTTCTTTTCCTCTTTAAAGGAAAGGGCTCCATGGGAGGCATCTGAAGGTTTTACAATATATTTTGTTTTCATTCATTTACTCTAAATTTTGTTTAGAGTCAGTACACTTTGTTACAAAAACTTCCACAAAAACTCAATTAAAAGATTGAACTCAGTAACACACACAAAATAGCTCACTGGAAAACTTGAACCATTTACAGACTTCAAAAAAGTTTGTCAAATCTCTGTAAAATGTATACATTTCCTTTGTAAATTGCAATGTCTGTAAACGTGCACACTTACAGAGATTTTATGAACCCTATAAAATGTCTGTAGATTCGACTGAATTTTACGCGTCCAGACCCCATTAAATGTCTGTGAAATCTCAATGTTTTCTGTGTAAATTGTAAGCAAAATTTACAGAGATTTCATAAACTTTGTATAAATCCTTGTAAAATCTCAACGTATTCTCTGTAAAAAAAACTCTAGGAAAAAACTCTGTAAAATAAAGAACATAAAATGTCCATAAAATCTTCGTAAAAATCGAACCAAAATAACTGCATGAAATGTTAATAAAATGTACACAAATAAAAAGCACACAATGTTAATAAAAAGTGGGTGTAACGTTTGTAAAATATACAAGGAGTACCATATGAAATCTTAGCAAAATCTTCATACTTTCTCTGTAAAAGACAGAGGGAAACAAACCAGGATGAAACGCCAGAACACAAAATCCCAACAAAATGTCTATAAAAAGTAAACAAAAGTGTCTGTCGATAAATAAAGTGCACACAATATCTTCAAAAGATATGTATTTTATTGCAAAATGTTAACGTTTTCTTTGCAAAAACGAGCTGGTACTAAAGCGACCTGAAAAACGCTAAAAACAACGCATTGCATGGCGATGAGCGATTTTCGAAGTTGGCGTCGTACATACCATAAGCTACCATGTCTTGTTTGCATATTCGTGGTCGATGAGCGCGGGTTTGTCGAAACTTGTTCGATCAATCGCGCCAGCCTTGAATTCCTTACGCTTGCCAAGTGGCTACTGGCTAGCGACTACACTATTCACCGACTTGTACACTGTGCATTTTCGTTGACAAATAGCCGGCTTTCTCGAAATTTTGATCGCTTTTGATGACAGTGTCTGCGATGAACCGCAGCGATCTTGATTTGTTGCGCTTATGAATGAGCGGCCATATAAACGGTTCAAAATTTAGCATCGGAATTTTTATGTAGAAAAGCACAATGCTGTGACCTTGAAAGAAACTAAATGTCTTTTGACCTTATTTTTGTTTTGTTTTTTATGCAGTATGCGATATTTCCTCGAGAAGTAAACTGCGTCCTCAAAACCTAAATGACTTTTGACAGTATTTGTCACCGCGCTGTCCTTTAGCTTGAATTTGTTACGTTGTTCGAACGGAAATTGTTGTAGTGTCTACATAAGTGTCCATACAGAACAACTGCGTTCTTTCCTCAAGAACTTGGAAAGTCGAATCACGTACTCGATGAATAACAATAGAGTGCTTCCTGCGAGAATCAAGTAACGAGGATCGAGTTGAGTTTCGAGTAAATCGAGTTTCGATTCTCGACTCGATCCTCGATACTTGATTCTCGCGAGGATCGAGTCGAGACTGTCAACTTACTTTTAACCGGTACTGTACAGGTAATGTTATGATGTTCAATTTTTCATCCTTAAGGAAATGAAAAACCTTGGTTTAAAGAAAACAAAATGTTTTAGGATGTGAACAGGCTGCAGTTGACTGAAAGATGATCACAGAGTTGCCACTCATCAGGATAAAATTATAGTGATGGCTTTTCCCAGGCCATAAATAGATGACCACCCAAGACAAATTCCTTTGGCAATGAAGTTGGTGTCCTTGATCCTCTGATGTGCTATTTTTCTTTCTGTAAAAGAAAAAAAAGACTTAAAATGAACTAAACTGATTGAAGGAACAAAGAAAATGCTAGCATTTGATTTGTATGATACAACACATAATATAATCATGTATCTACGCATATAGATATACATGTACATGTATTCCTTAATGTTGAAAACATCCCTTATGTGCATTAGCCTTCTTTTGCAGCTGTTGTTTGGGTCTGTCCTTAATCCCTCCCCACTAATGTCTGGTGAACTAAGCTGGAAATTCCATTCCCATTGTGTCTAAGTATTCAATCTGGAGGGAGAAGAGAACTGACAAAAATAGCTGCAAAGGAGGCTACAGGAACTTATATGTAGCCACCAAACAGCCATGATGTGATTAGTCAGTTCCTGGGAAGGGAATGTCCAGCTCTGTTCAGCAGATGTTGGTGGGGAGGGAGAATACGAGCAACATATAAGTAACAGCTGCATAGGAGGCTATTACAGTGTACTGTATGTGCATCAATTGGTCAACACTGGATAGACCATCAATAAGGAAAGATTCGGTGGGTCAACTGTACACAAAGATTTATTATTTTAAAGACTTGGTTTGCCTGGACTAGGGACTGTTATTGGCTGTGAAAAGCTTCCGTAACTTACATGCATTGTAACATTATACATTATGCCTTCAAGGAAAAGCATGGACAATAAGACTTCACTGTGGAGGCTATTTCATGCTTAGTATAGGCTTAACTTATTACAGTTTGCATAAAGGCAAAAAAAAATTGAGTAGAGTTAATGTGGTGGCAATGACAAGGACATGTACCTTACTGTTACAGTAGCATGTATCAGGTATGAAAAGGAAATTACTATTAGGGGGTAAACTTCAAAGGACTCTATGTAGCACATAATTATGTATGATACCAGATTGGCTAGAACAAAAAATTGCTTGTACTGCAGGTCACATTAATTTTTATTTATAGGAGAAATGAATGTTGTTTTTTTTTTTTTGGAGCAGGCAATTTGAACAGTTTCAATTTATTTTGTTCTATATTTCTTACACATTGTTACAAGATAAATATGTATTAAAATACAAAAGATAAATAAATAACAAAAGAATGAGAAACATAATGGCGAGGATGTCCATAAAGAAACCATTGGGGCTTATACCAGCTACGGGCTCCTAAAAAATTACAACTTGGAAATCATGATTTTTAGGCATACATGTAGCTTATTTAATTAATCAATTCATTTAGGTTACCAAAGTGAGTGAAATAAGAAATACAACATGATACATGTAGTAATGCATGAAACCCCAAACAGAAACTCGAGAACAAAATCTGAGTTCCAGATGGGATTCAAACCCATGACCCTCCATGATCTAGATGGATAACCACTGAGCTACTGGACACTCTATGGTGTGCAAGGGTGAAATGTGGGCTTTGACTGGAACTGCATCACGCGGTCACACAGCCAAATAATGACTGGAACACACATAACTGCATCGCGCAGTCACATTGAGGCGTATCAAAGATGCATATTGAGGCATATCAAAGATGGCTGCGTGACCACGTGATGCAGTTCCCGTCAAAGCCCACATTTCACCCTTGCTCACCAGTAGCTCAGTGGTTAGAGCTGCCATCTAGATCGCGGAGGGTCGTGGGTTCCAATCCCATCTGGAACTTGGATTTTTTTCGAGTTTCTGTTTGGGGTTTCATGCATTACTATCATGTTACACTTAGGTTACGTGCAAAAAGCAAGCACACAAACAAACACACACCGGCAGCAAAACATAAAACAACACATTCAAAATAGGAGTAGTCAATAGAGGAGTAATGTTCTTAATTTAGATTTCAACACAGAAATACATGTACTGTCAGCATTCTGAATTTCTGAATGAAAGGAATTAAACAGTTTAGGTCTGGAAACTTATTGCAAACTGTCTGATATTAGTTCTACACAGTACAGTTGCAATGTCTAGTATTGTAACGATGAATATGACTTATCAGCAAACACAGTTCTCTCAATGCATCAGAAGGGAAGCCTTTCTTGAAAAGTAACAAACTTTCCAATTTGAAATCGGTAAATATTAGATAGTTCACCTAACTGGTGATCATAGGGTATGGACAAATACAAATATACATGTATTTTACAGCATTATTCATTCTTTTAAAGTGGGAGTACAGTAATTTAAGTGTAGTGCAAAGCCCTGGCCAAACTACATGTATCCAAACTATAGTCTGTGGCAAAACAAGCTACTGGTACAACTTGATGCAAAAATGTAATTTAAAACATACACTGTAGCACTAAAGTGGAAAGCAAAAGTGCTTAGTGTTAATGTTTATGGTACCCGAGCTGTTCAGTGTTCGGTGTGAAGTGAGAAAAAAATTAATCATGGAATGGTTAAGAGAACAAGCTGAAAAGGGTATGTTGCATACCGGTTTACAGTTATCATTGCAAGATACACCCGTGTTTAGGGAGATGATTAGAATCAACAAGCCCAGATCAGTTCTCAGAAATTTTAAACGCTATTGAACCAGACATCTGCAAAGAGAGCACGAAAATAGCAACTATTGATTGGCTAGCAGGGTGAATGTGACTTGCATCAGGATAAAGCTTTGTTGGAAGAGCCGCAAAACACTGCAACATTTTTTTCATTGAGCAGAATTGTTGGGCGTAATGTTTGATCAAAAGCAAACTCTATCCAACACTTGATCTAGCAAAAATTGTTTGACAAACATCATCCAACATGGGTGGCCATATGGTCGAACAATCTTGCAATGTTAAATCCAACTTTGTTCAATAGTTTGACCAGGACTTAAAAGAAATCACAAGCCCATCATGCTGATGTGATCTTTTTTATGTTACACTGGATCAAGGTTGCATGAGGTGGAACAAAAATTTCGAAGACGACAAAAGGTTCAATAATGGTCACATTCCTTCATCATGCTATGTTACAGAAAGTTCTTACCTGAAAAGGTTTTACTTTTCTTTGCAACTTGAGCATACACTGTAAAGTAGTCTGCCATATACTGTACTGCACACGTAACTACAGTTGTACATGTATTCAGCCTGAAGATTAAAAAAAAAACGGATGTCAAGGCCAAGTATACACTGTACTGTACAGTTCAGAAACCAGAATGAAAATATGAGCTTAAATATTGAAAAATATGTGCATGTTAACACTGTCAATACAAAATGCTACATTGGCCAGGCCGAAAGATTCAAAGATTCAAAATAATCTTGAGTGCCAGAGGATGATTACTGTCATGATCTCCCAAACAATACTGTTACATGTAGATGGTCTTAGTATAGGTCTCTGGAAAACATGATCTAGTTTTTAAGTGTTACAAGCCATGATGGCAGGCCAGAAGACAGTCTTACACTTATTTTGTTTGCTCAAGCATGTCAACACTGTGTCTTAACCTTCTCATGACCAAGCATCGTTGCAGTTTGCAGGGATGACGCAAACATTAAGGGAGATTTTTTTTAAAGGATTGGTGTTAATGCTGCAATGGCACATGCATATATGGTTGGGCTTAGGAGTTTTACGCTTGTTCCATGAACATGAAGCCATCTTGAATGTTATTCTTTATTACACACAACAACTAGACAATCATGCAGTCTGTAGGTATGAAAAACACCCCAGCAGTAATGAAATTTTAGAAATCCAGGAGAATACACTGTAATTATAGTATGGTCTTCATTGCACATTCTCATTACAAGCCATAAACTGAAGCTTCTTGAATGACTAATTATTGTAAAAGTTAAAAAAAGGCAAAAAGAAGTGAACATACCACCTTATGATGCAAAAAAAATAACTTTAAAAATTTTAGATAGTTCCACTTGCCTTTGATCTGCTCTCATACAGTGATGGTCTCACTGACAGTTGTAATACTTGGGTGAGCTATCACTACAGTCTGTAAAAGGAGGCAAATGCCA
This sequence comes from Pachyseris speciosa, assembly GCA_016490735.1. Lineage (NCBI taxonomy): Eukaryota > Metazoa > Cnidaria > Anthozoa > Scleractinia > Pachyseridae > Pachyseris > Pachyseris speciosa. Next base: position 212,912 of record JAEMWC010000058.1, on the reverse strand, counting down.
TACAATACTCAGTAGCTGTTTAGCACAACTATTGCAAAACAAAAGTAAGGCTCCAAACATTTCAAATACAATCAAGCAGGATAGAGATTTATGTTTTAACACCCCAAATACTTGCCTGGACACAAGTACTGTACTATGGGAAAAAAAACAGCCTTTGAAGGTCATTTGTACATGATACACAGTAAATAAAGCAAGCCAACTACAGTGTAATTTAATTGACATATTACTGTATACTGTGATTGGGATAAAAATTGATACAACTATAAATTAGCTTTGTCTCTATTTCTTTTCTCATTGTGAAAAAAGTCAGGTCACTGATATGAAATCAAGCAGACTTTATTGGACGGCAGCTGTGGCCAGAATTAATTTTGTACCACACAATTTTTAATTTGTCGAGTTAGGGTTAACAGAATTAATAGTTGCATTACCACAACAGTAGGCACTTCAATGAAGATGTGAACACTCAAACTAAAAGACCCATCTTCAGCCTTGATGCATTACAGGGCTGTACACGCCATGACCAATAATTCATGAATTTCGTGTGACATGAAATTCCTTAGACCTTTGAAGCCCTTGTTTTATCCCACAATTCATGGCCGCAAATATGTTTTCTGTTTATTCTTCTTCATTTTTCTTTTATTACTTTGGGAAAGTTTTGTACATCTATTTGTAAAATTTGGCCCATTTTAAGTCAGAAGAGTCAAGTGTGGCAACATGGTAATGGCCAATTCATACATCATTGTTTTTTGTCAAATTTAAAGTACTTACACGACATGTACTGTAACAAGAAAATGAGGTTTCATGTTGGGTGCTTTTTACCTTGAAGTTTCTACCAATTCCCTGAGCACCAACTTACTGCAATTTGGAAACTGATTTGATGATGAGTAAATTGTGTATATGTCTGGATAACTGTTTTCCTCATGTTTGATGTTTTTACTTCAAGGTCAGTTTGCGTAATGGACTATGTGGCTTGGCTCCACTCTTCAGTGTCAATTCAATCTGACTTGTCATTGTGTCTCTTTAAGAATTACAATTTTCATGCCCCATTGGGCATTCTACAATTGTCTGAACTGAGTGATGTTGGGTGCTTTTTACCTTGAAGTTTCTACCAATTCCTTGAGCGCCAACTTACTGCAATTTGGAAACTGATTTGATGATGAGTAAATTGTGCATCTTTCTTGATGAGATCTCTGTGATGAGGTCTACACTGCTGTGTTGCTTTGTTTTGCTCCTACAGCTGTATGCTTTAGTGTAGTGCTAAATGTTTCCTTCCTTTAACAACAGCGCAATTTCAAAACAAAAACAGATGCCAACATTGGATCAAGGGAGAAAAATAGGCCTTTAAATTGGAAAGCTAATTTCAAAAGATGTCCACACAGTTCCATACATAATTACATACAACCATTGTATTACTGTTGTGCTAACCCTGCTCCCGAAACAGAGTTTGGGTCTTACATTATTTTGTAAGTGTATACATAATAAGTGGATGGGACTTTGTGGAGTCTTGTCATCTAATTCAGAGACACTTGGAAAGCAAAATTTATAATTGAGTTTAAGTACGAGTACATTGCACTGGAATTTATGATCACACCAAAAGCTCACTTTGCCACCAACTACAGGTAAATCAATGGATCTAATCAAGTGTAAGCCAGTTGAGCACCTAGTTTGCCGCAATCTTAGCTACGATTCCTTACCTGCACATGCAGCACGCTTAACCCTTGCTTACATTAAGAACAAACACGGTAATGAATTAACAAGATAGCATAATTTTATACAGCTGCACGTACTACTGTAGTTATGCAATGCTTTCAAGTGGTACATATATACCATGGAAAATACCACTAGTCACTTGTATTTTCTTCGTATAGCAAGCTATTTGAGATACATACACCCAGCCAGCACTATATATTGGAAATATTACAGTCTAAAATGGCCAATATGCTTACCTTTGAAATCTACAGCAGACCAAGGCAACCATCACTGAACATGGAGACCAAAAACTTGAACCAACAGCACTCGATTACCGTGGAAGAAGCTTGCCAACCGGTCGCATATACGTTGCAAAACTATTAAATTCCATTAAACTAAGATCTTGAGGTAAAAAGCCATTCGAAGTGGGAGAAATTCCTCCCAAACTGTCTTCCGCGAGTCGAAGTTTGAGTTGAAACGGGCGCTAAAACTACGAATTGCCTACCGGGAATGAACTCGTTTGCGCATGCCCAAGTCTAACCCCAACTCCCTCGAGCTCCCTCTCGGTCAGAAGCAATCTCGTTCCCAGAGCCCACGTTCCCCTTATTCAGCGGAGCGGAGAACGAGAGACTCTGGGAAAATCCATTTCAGCTAATTTTTTGATTGGCTGAAAACTGAGCATGAGCAGAAGTTTCAAAGCTTAAAATGGATTTTAAAATGGCGGACTTAGAAGTCAGGGAAGGTATCGTCAAGTCATTATTTAGAGGTTAAGAACAATCCAATTGACTTGTTTGGAGAAAAGGCACAAAATGAAAGGCTTCTAAACCCTTTGGAAGAAATCACGGGGCTAAATACCTTCGACGGCGATGGATTTCCTAGGAAAATTTGTAGAAATTGTTATGGCCGTGTGAATCAATTTTCGGAATTTAAGAGTCTGTGTCTGAAGTCTCGGGAAAAGCAAGAAGGCCTCTGAGAGATTTAAGAGAGGTAAAAAAGCAACTGAAAGTCCATCGGTAGTGGAGTCACGGGTGGTCAAACGCGGTAAACGGAATGATGTGAACCAACATGGATCATCAGCTCCTGCTTTTCAGAAGAGCCTGCAGATTATTTACTCCTATTTACCCCAAAGAAAAGGCTTGTGAAACCCTTCAGGAACAGCGACCAAGAACTCTACCGAATTGGCTGCAGAGGGCTCCGATTGTTCAACAAAGTCAGAATGTAGTAATTCTAGCAAGGCTGGTCTTCGTAATAGTGAGGTTGGTTGGGTCGATCATGATCTCTAATCTGCCAGTCATTGTACAATCCGATCGTGTTTTTTATTGTAGTAATATTATAATTGAAAAAATGTAGTAAAGGTCATGCAATACCTCATTCTTGCCTGTTGTGTTATTTTATTTTGTTCTGTTCTCTTGCCATATCTTAAATGTTTTGATGTATTTATAATTTGTCTAGAATTTTGAATGTCTTGCTCTGTAAATCTTTTATTTATTTTATACGTATTTAACACTGCTCGCCCCAACTAGCCTTTGCTAACTGCGGGCAGTGCATATTTCTGTAATATTATTTCATAAACAAATTAAATAAACTAAACTAATCTTAATGTGTTGTTGTTTGGCAAATACCCATTTGTTGAGGGTATAAAATGCAGCAGTACAAATGATGGTGAGATGACTGAAGACAAGTGACAAGGACACATGGCTTCTAAAACTCTTAAAGCGGTGCAATGATCATCATCCTCAAATTTCTTGTTAAATGAGGTAGCTAAGCATTATGGCAGACAAAGTAACATTGTCCCTGAGTCAACTAGCCATACACATGCATGTACAACATGTACCTCTGATTACATCAAGGAGATGATAAAGGTGGTCAGAGGGCAAAAGCCATTTAAACATCAACCAGGAAGGACTCTTAATAGTTTGTTGTCTATCTCGTAGAGGCTGTTAGATCAGCTTGATGCACTTCCTTTACACACATGGTCAACCTGACACAAGAACCAACTAGCAACAAATCCATTATTCCAACTGTAAAGACTCTGGTTGTGATGATGATTAGGATGGAAGTGATGATGAGCAAGAAGAGAACATTTTAGATGATGAGATGGATTAGTTTAGGTCAGGGTATTCAGTGTATCCAGGCTAGAACAGTATTTAGGACCTAGCTAATATTACTACACTCCATAGCTTTAAGTAAAACATTTGAAGTGTTTTAACACGAACATGAACATGATTAGTTGGGGACTGTTACAATATTTCAAATAAATTTGTTTGTATTTGTTGATAATTATCATTTTCACTACAGGGCAAACTTGGAAAGGTTGGGAAGAAAATTGGTTTCTTTATTTACAAGAATCTAACCTGTGTTAATATTTCCAAATTTATTTAGTATTTCTTGCAGGGTTCTTTTTAGTTTAAAGCCATATTTCCCTGCAATATTATTATGGGGTTAGTTCATCAGTACTAAATTAGGCTTAAAACTATTTCTGTGTGACTTTGCCCCTCTATCAAGTTTTGACTACATCATTAAACCTTTAACTCAATCATAATATTGAGCAACAATAAGTTTAGCTCTTTCATGCATGCTATATGCTACTGGACAATATCAAAAAATGTTTGAGTGATCTCACAACAATATTTATAGGAACAATGTCTTCCACTTTTTCAAAAGATGTTAATTCTTGTAAGTGTTTCAAAACTGAATCAGTGAGAGAAATTGCAAAACCACTTGTGAGGACCACCCTGCCAACTGTACTCCTACCTAGTTTAAGCCGGTATAAAGGTCTCTTTTAATTTCTGCCTGAACATTAACTTTGAAGGAGGTCTCATCACCCATTGGATTGTTGGATATATCACCAAGCTGATCACTGGAAATAGTCTCCATAAAGTTCAGGTTATCTGCAGCTCTTACAAGCTGGCAATCATCACAAGTGCAGCCAAGACTGTGAAAATCACAGCAGATGTATGCAGGCCCTGGGATAGCAGGAACTTTGTGGTCAAAGTAACTTAGTATTAATTTCCTTTTACATTCCCTTGATTGCACATAGTTTCTCATCACATCTACCATGCTTTTTTCTTGATTTTGATATGTCATATGAATTGAAGTAAATATCAGCCCTGGCTGGAAGACCATCTCTACCAGGTCTACCCATTTCTTGGCAGTACTTCTCCATTGTGTAAGGAACTCCAATATAGACAATTTGTCGAATGTTATTCAGCTGGCCTGAACAACGGACCTTAAACAAAAAAGTTTTGATTCATGCCCCTCACATTCTATTGAGGTGTTAATCTATTAACCAGTGAGAGAAGTCAGGTAAATATGAGTTTCTTTGCCAACAAGATACAGTAATAGCTAAAATAGTGAATACATTTTTTTTGTCTATGTTAAGAAAATAATTTTAGTGCACCCAATAGAAAACTTAATTTATTATCATCTCTGAATGTCTATCTTGTTATAATGGAAGGAAACCGATGATTAAATATTTATTGTACCTAATGCAGCTTTCCCTCATTTAACTTTTTAAGTGGTCTTACTAAAACATACACAGTAACTATTAGAATATTAAGAAGCGACCAAACGCAAAGGAGTAAGATTATGATTACTTCGTAAAATATGGCAGAGGTCGAATAAAGTAAGGCTGAAACAACTGAATCAAGTTTGAAGAATCAAGTTTGAAGTTACTCTTTATTTTAAATTACAATATTATTTCCAAAGTATCAACATCGATCAGAAAAACAGCACGAGTATTTTTATACATACCACTGCAGAACTAAATGAGCCCCATCAATAACAATTGCTCGGACACTTTCTTGAAAATGCCTTTCCTTTAACATTTTAGCCACAATCCTGTTATCCACGAACACCTCTGGGTGCCCGAACAACAAACTGCATTTTCGTGCATTTTTAGGTAAAGAAACCTTATTTTCTCCATCCTCTATCGCGACTCTTTGTATCACACAAACATTAAGAAAACGTTCCAGGTTTATTAACTTGGTCCTTAATTAACGCGTTCAACGGGGAAACCACGGTTACCACACAGCCAGTCTTTTTGCTTATACGTACTAGTATGAAGTTCTCCTTTACGATCGCGAAGGAAATCAAACATTGGTAAATCAACACTGCCAAGACATCCTTTTTGTCCACACAGATTGCCTTTATGGCTTCAAGTTGCTCCTGTTTTAATTCCTGCTCTGGCTGTCCGAGTTTTCCCAAAGAAAACCTAATAGCTTCGCGGAAAATAGCTTCTGAGATTTGCGGTTCGGCAGCCATTTCCCAAATGAGTTCAAGCCTGCGCAGTTTAGCCGATGACAAGAATCCTGTCACGATGAAATGGATTATCCCAGAGTCTCTCGTTCCCCGCTCCGCTGAATAAGGGGAACGTGGGCTCTGGGAACGAGATTGGGTCAGAAGATAATAAAGAACAATAGTACGCAATTTCAAATCATCTACATAGGCTAAGCCGAAAAAGTATGGTTTGTCGAACGACTCTTTGGCACTTTACTGCCTTTTATTTTTAAACACCTTGCCTCTCGGCCAAACGGCCAATGCTTATGGCGCCCGAAAGGGAAATCAGCCCAGCCGCTCGGGAAGCACAAACGTGGCGAGGACATAGTTTTGAGGCCGTCCTTCTTTGCCGCGCGCACCGCTTGCCATTTACAAACAAACGCTGTTGAAATCCAAGACGAAAGCCGCACACTACCCTTTTGGAGTTATAATAACTCCAACAGTAGTAACTCAGTTAACTTAACTCCGCATCATGGGGGTTATGTCCTGCTTGTGTCAATTTACAGAGATTTTAAAATGCTATATTTGTACCGATTTACAGAGATTTTAGTGAATAAAATAACCATAGAAAATCTTTGTAAATGTCAAATTTACAAACATTCTTCAGAGATTTTGTTAAGTCTGTAAATTTTTCAGTTTTTCTTCTTATTTCAGCAGTTAAATTTCATAATCATTTCATAAACATTCTAAAAAGGAATACCACAAAAAGTGTATAAAATATCTATAAAAATGATTTTACAGATATTTTGTATGCCATATGTAAAAGTAGGTCAGATTTGAACTCTCATGAAAAGTCTGTAAATTTAAGATTCACAGACATTTCATTAACTCTGTAAATGGTCCAGATTTTCCAATTATAGGGGAATCCTTGTTTACATTATTTGCCTCATTAGCATAAGCGATTCAGTTTCTGATCGAGCTACAAAAAAATCAGTTCTGAATATTGAAAAGTCATAGCACGATTAAATCTGCCAATGAATTTGAGCTCGATGTATTGAATACTTTTTATGCAAGGCCAGTTTAAAAACTCAAAATTTTACATAGACTAGCGCTTTTGGCAACCAGAGATTTTGCAGTTTTTGACGAACAATTTCTCCTTGAATATTACACCCAAAGAGCTAGGAATTTCACCATTTACTAAGTTTCACTAACTCTTTAACTCTTTGGAGTCAATTCAGATCTAACATGTTGCCTTCTGTACGTAAAGTCGTATGCTAATGAGCCAAAATGTCAACAATGACGTCAGCATGAATCCCCCTATAACAACGCGCGACAGTTTTGATCCTGAAGCAGTTATTTCCATCTTACCAATGGACATCCTAACAAGAGAAGCACTGAACGCCTGTTTTGATGTGTTGAGTTTCAAGCGACCCTTGTCAAGAACAAATGACATGCGAGCCTTGACTTCATGAATACTGCAACGGAGTGCTCAGAGAAGCTGTATAGAAACTTCATCAGAGTATTTAGGCGATTAAAACATGCATTAATTCATTAAGGAAAATATAAACAAAAAAGCCGTAAAAGCAGGCAGTCAAGTGAAAAAAAACGAAAAAGAAAAACATCACCATGACTACTGGATATCACGTGACATGAAGTGAGTAATTATCCTGCTTATATCAATGAGAGAACAAAATGAATGGCAGATGGAACCGATCATCCTTCCAACAAACAGCTAGTACAGGATAATAATAATAATAATATATCACATTTATGTTGCGCATTTTCTATGCAATATTCAAATGCGCATTACAACACTGGCCGGGGGACTTTGCCAGACTGCTTATAACGCAGTTTACAATTAATGAAGTTGAGTTATGAGTGTCCCCGTAATGTCAATATCAAAGTAAGACAGACACTAGGGGTGGTCACTGCCAGAGTTCTGTTACGTCCCTAGTGGTTCTTTTACGTCCCACAGAATCAGAGAATTATGAAGAGTTGTGAGACGGGGCCTACGGTTTATCGTCCTTATCCGAGAAGACTAGAAAGTCTAACCGTTTGTAGATGTCATTACAAAGGCAGCACTTTCTCCTCAATTATTTAAAGACCCTGAGTGTTGGTCCGGCCGGGGTTTGAACCCGCGACCTCCCGCACGGTAGTCCGGTGCTCTACCACTTAGCTAACCGGTCGGCGGTTCATGTAGGAAATAGGGACTTTAAGCATCGACGACGGGAACGGCTACGGGGGCGGAAAAACCGAGAAAATACTGGGGAGAGGACGCGGTTGTGGAGTGAAATTGAAAGCAGTTAAGCAGCCGCCGAAGACGCCAACTTCTCTCGAAATATTCCTTCGCGTTCAGCCATTTTAATGATGATATGATCAATCGGTAGATTTTTTACTTTTGTACAAACTGAATACGTCAACAAATCAGTGCTGGAGAACGACAAGTGTTTATCGGAGATTAGATTTCGGAAACAAGATATCACATTTTTAGCCGAGGTAATGTAATAAAATAAAATAAAATATATTACCTAGAAGTAGCGACAAGATTAGCATGAGCTCAATTGAAATGTTCTGCATCGAAGGCCGGGATTTGCGAGAAACGCAGCATGCCAGCATGCATGTCAGTTTCCATATCTTTACATCAATGAATTTGAACTGCGAAAACTACGATATGGTATAGCGATGTTTCTTGTTTATAAACATTGACGTCATTCTTAGACATGCGCACTTTAGTGGTTGGCAAAAAGCCGGCTTCGTTCTGTTTTCATGGCTTTCACGTGCGATTCCGAGTACGTAAAAAGTCTCGATCCTGTTGCAAGATCGCTATATCATTTTAAATTAAACTACAACAAAGGTGCAAGTAGCCTTCCCGACCCATATAATTTGAAAGGATGGACAAACAATCCCAGTTCTTGGCCAGATTTAACATTTGGGGATCTGTACTCGTATTTAATCGACACGCCCGGTATTTACACGAGGGAGAGTCTAAAGGCCTTCAAGTCGCTTGAAGCGTATCAGTTTGTCATCAGCGGCCATGTTAAACCATTATGGTATCATTCAGTTGGAGACAATATCCCTTACTGCTTCATTAAAGGGAAAGTAACTCCGTCCCAGAGAATTAACGATCAGCCGCACGATGCGTGGGTTTGCCTTCGTAAAAAGGACGCCAGTGTCCACGCAGCACATTGCACATGTATGGCCGGGTAAAAAAGATGTTGCTGTTTTTTTGGCTACTTTCATTACTCCGCATACTGTTCATTTAGAAATGACATCACTTCAGAAAAAAGTCCGAGTTGATGTCATTTCTAGATTTAATATTCTTTGTAAATTATACTCACTGTTCATTTAATAAAAGAATGTGAATAAAAAATTAACGATTGCAAAGCTAAAACAAGGTTGTAAATTTGAAACAGCAGCAGAGATCATTACTATGTTGTCAATATGAGGAACAAGGGAAAGTGGTAATATTCCAGCAAGTATTTTAAAATTCTTGAGACGTTCCATCATTCTTTCGACATGAATCCGCACTCTTGCTAGTCTTCTAGACTCCTCTACATTTTTCATGCTTAATTGTTTGACTCCTTTTGTAAAACTGGGAATAGCAAGTGTTGCTCCCCTGGAGGCCAATTCTTCTTCGATTAAAAAGCCCCTGTCAGCAAGAACTTGGTCTCCATGCTCTAGGTTGTTAAGAAAACCAAATTTCTGTGTTATTAGTTTGTCAGACGCCCTTCCCCCGAAAGCATTAGAAATAAAAGATACAGCACCAGTGGGGGAGATCCCAACCAGTATCTTAATTGTATTGTGATGCTTATAGTTCGACCATGTTAAATGTCAAGTTTCGTGCACGTTCACAGAAAACTTCAGTGCAGTCTATAATAACTCTACATTTTCTAAAGGAGAGTTTAAAAACGCGGGAAGGTAATGTTCGAATAACTTCCTCTTCAGCTGGCCATCTAACTAAAAAAAGACAGTTTTTGTGCCACTGCAGGCAGGCCAGCATTTAACAGTTTAGAAACAGCAGGTGCACATATGTTAAATCTGTAAGCCAAATCTTGGTTCAGTAAATTAAGTCTGATCTTCATCATTAGCAAAAGAAACACATTGGCAGGTGAAAGTTTTTTGAAACCGGCAATACTGATGAACAAAATGTAACCACTAAACTAAATAATTCATAGGTAGGAAATCCAGCGAAAAATTTAGTTTTGAAAGATGTGTCCCCTTCATTCAGAAAGTGATCTCCAAATTGTACTCTTTCCAGTTCAGCTTTCAGGGTTCTGTTTTCTTCCTGGAGTCTTTGAAGTTCTCCATAAAGAGACTTATTCTCCTGTTTCTGTGCTAGGTGTTTTATGGTTAGATCAGAGATTTTTGTTTCGGTTTCTTTCCGGATTCTTTCAACCTCTCTATAAAGACACTCGTTTTCTTCTTTCAGTGCTTGGTATTTCTGGATTAGATCACCAGGATTACGCATCTCAGTGTCTTCCTTTTCTAAAGAAAGGGACAACAGA
>JAEMWC010000058.1:185000-195000 GCA_016490735.1 Pachyseris speciosa | reverse complement strand
TGACCAGCTCCCAGTTGGCTTGTTAGCTCAGTTGGTAGAGCACTGCACCGGTATCGCAGAGGTCGTGCATTCGAATCCCGTACAAGCCTGAATGTTTTTAGGCTTTATTTTCACTACTGCTTAATAGTGTTAATAACTGCCATGATCACTCACGTATTCATTCACTTTTGTCCATGATTGCCTTTCTACAGCTTTTGGTTGATTTGGCTTGTTGGGTGCCCCTGATTCCTAATATGATCAGATTTCAGTTTCTTGACTGTTTCAACTACTCTGATATCTGCATAGTCCTTGCTATCAAGAATGACTAATTCAGGGAAGTAGTCAAGAAACGAAATTCCCGGTTCCTCTCATGATCACCACATCACACTGGTTTATCCCTTGCCGATGGAAGGTTTTCTCAGCTACTCGGCCTGCCTCGTGATTCTGATCCGTTATCCGTTATCCGGGTTGTTTGGATCCTAAATGCTCTTTAGTTTTGGCCATATGAGTTTAAGAAGAAATAATACACAAACTGCGGTGACAAAAATCTAAATGTTAACAACGCGTTTGTCATTTCTGATGTTCTTCACTGCATCCTGGCCTAATCATCAAGTGCACCTGCAAAGGGCGCTGCTAACGCTGCCAAAGTGCACGCCATTGTGTAAATGTGACTGCCAAGAGAACAACTCTTAGGAGCGAGGGGCATTTGAGAGGGTTTTTGTAAAGAGCATAAGCATTCCTAATAACATCAGATTTAATGTACGAAAAGACGCGGCCAATTTAAACGCATTTTTTCTGCGTTTCTCCTACAATTTCTTCTGCTGGTGTTATCGGCCGAGCGAAGACTGGGTACTAGTACTGTAATGTGGCCTTGTCGACGCTATTTTAAATGCAGTCTGTAATAAAATAGCAAAGTACATTAACTTGTGATCAAATCAAGATAAAAATGCAACTTTCGTTTTAAATGTGGTAAAATAACTGTTGAAAATCGTATCACAGGTTCCCAAATCTTGCTGATTTTGGTCAAAAACTAAAATCTCCTTAAAATGGAAGCGTGAGCAGACTGACGTGGGCACCCCTTCTAATATCATTTGGTAGGGTACGAGCAAGTTGTGTCCCAAATTTCATGCTTTTATCACTCTTGTCACGATCAGGTCATTAAGCCACCTGACTATACTGACTGGATGTTTGTGAGACGTATTTCGGAGACGTATTACCGACTCCTGTCACTCAAAGCACCGCTAAATTTGCCTTTAAATATTTTATTCCAGTTAGGTTTGCAGGCGGATTGTCAGTTATCTGTCCAATATTAGAACGCAGGAAAACATCCACTGCTGTAGCTTTGCAAATTTTATCAGGTAAATGGTTTTAGATGAAGGAAATGTGAAAACGAACAAGAAGCATTGAGTTGTTTATCTTGTCGTGTTGTTGAAAGATATTCAGCATCATGATCTACCCGTCATGAAAAAAGCCGAACAGCCGCAGTATTTATGCACATGTCATCGGCGTCCCCGTGGGGATTGTAAAATCAGTCAAGCAAACTTGAGGAATTTCCCCGGGGGGTCAGGGAATCTCTGAAGACAAAGTCCCCTGGGCAAGTTGTCTCTCAGCTGAAAATTCCCGTGACATCCTTTTCAAACTAGTGAATTCCCCCACCCTCTAATCTTTGATCGTAGAACAATGTCAAGATTTTCCCCTACCCTCGGGCAAAGAATCCCGTCCATCTCTTTGTATTGCCCCACATATCTCCCTGGTAGGCCCGGGGGTCGACCCCGCGGGGAAGCCGATGACATGTGCATTATACTCTGTGATAATAGAAGCCTCCTACGCAGACGTCTTTTGGCTCGTCACGCAATCGCGTGACGAGACAAAAAGACGTCTGCGTAGGAGGCTATGATAATAGCAGAATAAGGCCTACAATTGAAGTTTAGTTTTCTTTGGGAAATTTGGAGTTACCAAGATTTATATTCTCAAATGTATTAAAACTTTTCATTTGGCAACCTGAAAGAGAAATATTGACAAAGAAAACGTGGATAAAACGAAACAGATTGTATTTTATTGTATGCACAGCACGATTAAATTTCTGAAATTTGGGAAGGAGTTTTCCTTACCTGCATCAGTCTGTTTAAAAAATAGCTTTCAAGCGGCTTTGAGAAGCGAGGCTCGGTTTAAAGAAGGCGTGTGGCTCGTTTAAACGAGAAAATTGAACCGCAAAAGATATGCCATCACCAAGATAACTTCCTTACGTTTCTCACACCAACAAGTGAAAGCTTGTTGAATCAAAACCGTCTTTTGTTCGCTGTAGCACTCGTTTGGAAATAATTTTACGTGCTGTCTATATATAGAGAGGAAGCAACATTTTTTATGAGAGGGAAACTGGGTTTGAAGTTCCCTCTCTTGTAAACATTACCAATGTTGACAGTTGTTTTCGTAAATTCGTTGTTCAAAAAATTGCTTTGAAGCGATAAAAGGCAAACGACAAACATTTTTGCATTACCAAAAAAAAATTAGTTTCCGCTTTACATATGAAGAAATAAAAACCGTCAAAAACCACCAGGTATCCCAAGCTCACGAGTGTGTTGCATAACAGAAATATTAATGGGGTTTCTACGAGGAATTTAGAGCATTAAAATAGAAATAAAAATACATCAGAACTATTTCTTACCTTGCCTCCTTGTCTTACTGATGGTATGTTCTTAGCATTTCTGGCCGTTTCAGCGCGATACTAGCGAGTTTTAGTTTTACCGTTGCTCTCTGTATATATATATAATAAAGTTTTGATATAACGCGCGCTCTGATTGGTTAAAACAGCGTACTTTATCAGAGTACAGATGCACAGCCGGCTACGGTCTCACGCAAATCGAGTCGACCCAAATGAAAAGTGGCCGACCAATTTCTGAATTTTTCCTTCGGTTTTTATTTTGAGTGAGGCGTCTTATACGACCCAGAAATCGAGTATGAAAACGAGCTCTTTAGCCTCAATGGATTTGGAAGATGCTTCTGCGAGTAACACCACAAATAACAGCATGATATTAATATCACGGGTGTTTTCAGAATTAGAATTAAGTTGCTGAAATTGTGCGAGTCGCGCAGCGACAAGGGCAATTTCAGCAACCTCTGGAAACACAAGTGATATTAACTCTTAATTTCACGAGGACTCATTCCAATTACGTGTTAAAAACAGAAGGGTAAAATTTTCTCAACAATGCCGAGGCACGTCGAAAAACAGTCAGCCAAGCGAAGTAAAAACACTTTCCTTCGCAAGCCAAACAAATAAACAACTCAACTACCTTTTAATTTTGCGTCCAAAACGAGTGTAGATGATTATTATTTACATCCAGTCGAGAGATAAATATGAGTTTCAGTCCTGAACAAAAGTAACAAAGATCAAACCAAATGTTCAAAGCTTCAATTTATTTACCTGCGCTGTAGACTGAGGTTTCCACCACTTGAAAATACACATTCACTTAAAAACAGGCCTCCGTAAACAACAAACCGTTTGTCCAAACGGTTTCTACCGAGTTTGAGCTACTCGTTTCTCTCATTAATGGTAAACTGTTCTGTGAACCTTTTTTGGTGAGCTGCAAGATGCCGTGGTAAAGTAAAAGCCCTTGAGGCGTTGAATCATTTTCTTTTTCAACCACACAATTCAGCTACACCGGGCTCCATCGAAGTCGATCCGAGTTTTAAGCTTTTCACGTGAAACCTCTTTTGCTATTCTGTTTATCACTCGGAAATTCATCTTCCTGAGTATCTTTTAAATCTAGCTCTTGATCTTTACAGCTTTTTTAGCGAATTTCAGCTGGATTTAACTGAACAATTTGCTTTTCGATCCCGATTTTAGGCCAAAAAACTACTCGCGACTACTCGCACTTTGATGGATTCTGAACTTTGATGATTTGACATTTTGACAGCTTTGGTCTGTTTCAACCAATAAAATGTTTTGAACCATTCTAACAAGGAGTGTGATTGGTCTGTTTTAGCGTACCTTATCAGAGTACAGATGTACGGAGGATGTACGGCTGACGCCACTCGTACGATTTGGAAAATAAAGTTTTCCGAAAATTTTAGCCGAATGCGTGAGGAAATTAAGAAATTCTTTATTATAAAACAAATAAAGAAGCCTCGCCTGTGATCTGTTCTGTTGTAAAGCACTTAGGAAGCGGATAGAGCACTCAAGAAGTAGGGAAAACACTCGACTACGTCTCGTGTTTCCCCTACACTTCTTTCGTGCTCTATCCGCTTCCTGCGTGCTTTACAACAGAACAGATCACAGGCGAGGCTTCTTTATTTGTTAAATTCAAGACTGGAATTATATATACAAACTCGCTAGAATCCATCCTCGGAGACCCAGGTGCAAATAGTCGGGATGGAACGAAGATTAGACAGTAAACTTTCGCTCGTACTGAATGCTTGTCCCGTCCCGACTATCTGCCCCTGGGTCTCCCAGGATGGCTAGAATCGCGCTGAAACGCAACCAGCCTAAAATTATGCACAAATAAATTTTTGTTCTGTATGACCTGATTGTTTGCATTGTCTTTATGTCTCGCTTGATATATGTCGAATCAGCAAGAACCTTCTTGTACTGTCTTGTGGGTATTGCCCACCATAGTCAAAAATTACTTCATTTTAAAAACAATACAAAATGAATGAATAAGCCATTTCTAGGATTGGAGAAAAATTTTTTCGAGCATAAAAAATATGCATAACGCGATGAGCTAATTAAATAATTTACATATCTTTATTCGCCATGAATGTCATACTTATGTCGACACTTGTGGTCGTGTATACCAGTGAAATGTTTTAACAAAATAGCTTACCTTCCGTCCACAAAATTTTCATAAAAATCATAACATTGAAAATCGAAGTTAACGTGTCGCGTAACTTCTAATAGCTGTAGCATTTGAGTTGGGTATTGCCCTTGTATAAAATATACTTCATAACTAAGTGAAGCACGATCCGTCCGTCCAACCGGACGATCGTGCTTCACTTACTTATGATCTGACTCCTGGGTTCAAACCGTTTCTAAAATATACTTCCTTGAAATAAAAGACACGGCCTTCGCATACGCGCGTATTTAATTTCAACCATTTTAGCTTCTTGTGTTTATTACTTCAGTTCAGTTTGTACTTTTAAAACAATTTAGTTATAAACACTATGTGAAAAAGAGACTAACAAATATACAACCTGATCCCTGATGCAAACGTTTCGTGTTTTTTTTTTTTGTAAACAGAAGGATGGTTAGCGATTCCATTCGGAAAAACGGTACAGTCACTAATGGGGATCTCGAAATGATGTCTTCACTTGAATGCATTGCATGGCCTGCGACGTTCTTGACCGAAGCAGTTGCTATATTAACACTCAACATCCTTACGGTTACTATTTTTATACAAAACCGCAGTCTTCGCAAGCGCAGTATGTACCTTGTGATCAGTTTGGCCGTTGCAGATATGCTGACCGGAGGATTTTCGGGAATCATGGCTTTCGTTATTACTGGAAATCAATGCAAGCATTGGAAGTACAAGGTGACCATTTTTGGAATCTTGGATAACGTGCTTTTCGGTATGGAACTGTTATTTCCTCTTGCTTCTCTATTAAACATCGCGGCAGTTTCGGTAGAACGCGCCCATGCTACGTATCGTCCATTCAGGCATCGCGTAACTAAACAATGGATGTTTGTATTTGTTATAGCACTCATCTGGGTTATAGCTGGGTTGTTGACGACTGCTCTGGTACTAACAAGGAATTTTATTGGACAAGGATCGATTTATTTTTACGTGTGGGCTTCGTTCGATTCAATCTGCTTGTTCGTTATTGTTGTATCGTACACTTCTATTTCTGTAAAACTGAATTGTGGTCGACGTCCTCAGCACCATGGTGCAGCCAGCAGAGAGAGGCAACTGACCAAGACATTGTTCATAGTGACTTTGTTATCTATGTTAATGTGGCTGCCATTTGTTATTGTTAGTTTTGTTACCTATTCAGCCGACATCCACATCCCTCGTAACATAGATAATACTAAAATTGTTTTATATTTTGCCAACTCTCTTGTTAACCCCGTTTTGTACACTATCAGAATGCCAGAGTTCAGGAGAGCTCTGTTTTCACTCTTTAGACGTCGGCAGAGACAAGAGGAGGTTGGCGCCATTCATCTTCGTGTTTTGTAATCTTAATAGGTCACCTGATGGTTTCTTGAAATCACAAAAAGTGCGCAGAGGCATTACAATTTCAAAACTGCGTTGTTTGAGGTTTAAAACCGGTAGGAATTTTCAAGATCTGCGACCCAAAGACATGCGAACTTTTTCATGGCTCAGGCCGTAAGGCTCCTTTGGTCATGATTTCAAGATTTTCTGACTTAAATTATGGCTGTATATTTGTAACCTTACCTATGTAAATTCATTGTACATTCATTTTAGGATGGGTAAATAAAGCTTATTATTAAACAAAATCTTTAGATTAGGGATATATTTCAGAAGCGGGGAAAGGAGAGGCGGTGATGTGCAATTGAGTAACACGCGTACCGCTGCACAGATAATTACGTAAGTACTTCTAATATTTCTTTCACACTGGTGAGGGCAGTTTTACACTGAAAGAAAATTTACCAAACAAAACAGAGGGAAACGCGATTTCCTGGTGTTTCTAATTAGCCATAAGAGTATACACCTTTAACAGTTGTTGGATGAAGCTGAACACAAAAGTGAGAACCGTCAAGGCAGAGTTGTGTTAAATCACAAAGCCGAAGGCCAATACACCATTTTGCTAATGACAGTTCCTGGAGAATTGTGGGTAGATCCAGTCCTTTGTGGGGGCAAACGACCATTTTAGGACGTAATTTGAAATTGTAATTTTGGCCGTTTGCCCCCATAAAGGATTACCCACAATTCACCACGAACTGATCATTAGCAAAATGGTGTATCGTGTCATTACATTATGTGTCATTATTGATTTACTTGAACACGCGTAACAGCCTAATTAAAGTAAGTTGCTTTGAAAACAGCACATTTTAAAGCTTGCAACCTTTTGCGTTGTCCAGACATTTTCAGCAAGGTTTAAAAAAATCCCACTCCTGGCCAAAACATTTGTTTTTGATTTTGACTGAATTTCAGCTCAGTAAAAAGATCTTTAAAATGACTCGGCAAATATAAGTGCATGTATCTCGTGTGCATAAAACTACTGTCTAATATAAAACGGCATTGTATATGCATAAAATCTTAATTGTCTACTGAGATAACGTAACGAAAACAGTGCTGCTAGGAATTGGCGTTCCCTGCTAGCAAAGACCCCTTTTCCTTGCATTCAGCGTTAGGGAGAAAAGAGAGCTCTGCCATGGGTCGAAACGGTCTGTGTTGAGCATGCGCCGCGGTTTCTTAGCAAACGAACCACACGTGATGCTTTTAACACATGTTCGGTCAGCAAACAATACAAGGAGTATGCGTGTGAAAACCTCCGTCCACGACCGCGGACGGCGGCTTAACCCATTGACTACCAGCCATTTTTACGTTTTCGGAGTGATTTTCCACCTATAAACGATCCATAGCATTTCGTGACTGTTTATTTGAAACGACCACGGAAAAGTGGTGCTGTCCTAAGGCACTGGAGGCTCAAGGTTTCTGAAAACGACCTTTGAGACCTACCGCCGCATATTTTGGAATTTGTGAGCACTGAAGATGACCACAAGCAGGAAATTTTGGCAGTAGGTCGGAGTGACTGTAGACTTAGCTTATGTGAAAGAATTGGGGAAAGGAACGGGCGCTGTCAAAAATTCTCGTTATTTCCCGGCATGCAATGCGGTCGAGATGTTGAAAATGGCGGAAAGGCCCGAATGCACTGGAACAAAAGGCAGTATCTACGCTCGGGAGAAGAATATGAACAAAAAAGTCATTTCTAAGCTAGAACAAGGACTGAATTTTGTTATGATGGTTGAAGTTAAGTTTTTCGACGATGATTTCTTTAAAAAACATGAAGGCAAAAAGGGGCATTTTCGTCGTTTGTCTTTGACGTTAAAAACGGTCAGTTTCGTTCTTGTCCAAACTCAAAAAGGCCATATTTGGTAAAAATCGCTACGTTTCTTGTGTTTATTGGATATCCAAATTTAAAGGACATTCCATTTCGTGCTCACAACTGACAGTTAAGGCAATATTCGTGCGATTGAGAAAGTTGCAATGTTTTGAAGCATGGGAGTCTTGTGCGGCCGGTTTTGGCCGGCACGGGTGCCAATGGGTTAATCAAAGATTATTTCGACCCGTGGCAGCGGTCTCTTTTCTCTCGCACGCTGAATACGAGGAAAAGAGGCCTCTGCTAGCAGGGAAGAATTGGCGGTGTGTCTGTAACCAATGAAAGTTGAGATAGTTACACCAATATGCTGTACCGAATCAAAAACTACGACTTATGGTCTTTATTCTTATAAATATGTGGCTACAAACTCTCGAATCCCGTTTCTGAAGATATGGGGTCCTCTTCGACATTTAATGTATTCAAACGGGGTGTTAGGTTTTCATCACCATAAGCAAGCTGTGTGTTGTGTAAAATCGTTTCAAGGCAGCAGATTCAACTGGTTTATAGTTCAACCCGCTAAGAGAGGATTAAAAATTGTCTAAAAATTGATTTGTGAAAGCTGTGAAGGATGCATGTGATTTATCTCTGAAATCGCATACATATATTTACTATACAACACCCAGTGCCATTGTTCTCTCTCTGCACTAAATCACTGATTGCAGTCTTTAAAGATGCTAAAACAAGTGTGTCAGGAAAACGGGGGCGGTCCTTTTTGTCAGCAGGGAAATTCTCAGGGGTAATATATACTAAACGTGCTAAAACAAACATGCAATATTAAAAACAGGCTGCAATATTAAAAATATTGCAGTGTACAGGCTGCAATATTTTTAATATTGCAGCCTGTTTGTTTTATAACGCTTAGTATATATGGCTCTTTTAAAACGGCCTTGTTTTACGCCAAAAAATACGCCAATCTTTAAGTACTTTAAAGATCCAGCGTCATTTCCTCCGACTGTTTTCAGCGGCCCAACTTCTTCCAAATTCTTCCAACTCGGTTGTCCTAATAGGCTTCTCACAAAGCGCTCATCTGAAGCAAAATTAAACACCACACATTACTAATAAAATGCCATGGCGCGATTCAATTAAATCATGTATTAAAAGCAGGAAAATTAAACGGGCTAATGAAACTTACCCTCGTTCTCAAAACCACCAGCTTTAGGTGAATCTTCGCCAGTTATTTCGAGTTCGCTTTCGCTGTGTTCTAAAAATCGCCTCTTCATCCTTGTTTGATGTGAAGCCATCGTCGTACACTTCTTTCATGTCTGGTCACAACTGAGGGAAAAAGTTACTCTGCACGTGCAAATACCACGGTATATCTAATTGTCTATTGTTTCCGTATGGTTCGCCGGAAAACAAGAAGAACAAAGAGATCTATTGAAATTATCATTAGTGGCAATTGTTCAGCAAACCCGCGAGTTGGAAAACATCACATGCTCAAAGACAAACAACACAAATCAACTATTAAAACAAAGGTATCTACAGAAAAAACTATGATAAGTGCAAAACGGGCCGCATTTCTCAGACTGCAAGTTGTTTTGCAGTAGTTCAGAGACCTGCTTGTTGAAAAATGTTGAAAACAACAACACAGACACGAAACGCAATCAAATGTTCAAACGCTACTGCTTTTATTGGGATGCAAGGCATCTCAGTCACCAATTCCCAATTGAGCTAATCAACAAGTGCTAATTATGTTCATAATAAATGATCATGGACTATCATACCATCTATATGCTGACGACACCCAATTATATATTACCTTTAAATCTACCAGCTTGAATGACATCCAACAAGTGAAGTTGAGAGTGGAATGCTGTGTGATGGACATTGATGAATGGATGATAAGAAACTATCTTAAACTCAACCAGGACAAAACGGACCTTGTAGTCATCAGTTCCAGATTCCATCCAATGCCTGACATCGGTCACATTACTGTTGGTTCTGAGTGCATTGCACCTTGTGACTCTGT
>JAEMWC010000058.1:150000-180000 GCA_016490735.1 Pachyseris speciosa | reverse complement strand
AACCTGTGCAACCTGAGCAATGCTGTGATGAGCGTATCATGATTTTCATTTATTGCCTTCTCCAATAAGCACACCCATTCTAAAACAGTTGGAAAACATTCATGGGATAAGAATCATGGCTGCTTCAGAAGATGGTCGCTTAAAAGGGTTCGAAATAGTGTTAAAAGACCTGATTCAGTGTGAAATGAGATGGTTTATTTCCTGAAAAGCTTCTTGTGAACAATCCCAGACATGTTGTATTCATATCAAGGAATTGTTTTTACACGGTCATAATGTACTTTTCCCCTAAGCTTACAGTCTGATAACTCCATACTTGTAACTGTACGTGATGTAAAAAAAGGAAATGTCAAATTGAGAGTGGTGTAATTTACATTACCTTGAGGGGTTTCATTGGAGTTCCCATTGACCTCTACACCATCAGTGCCTTCAAGTACCGATATCAACTTCGGTTTTTCCTCCACTTCCTCTGTCTTGTCAAATCTCTTAAACACACTCCCATCAGGGAGATGTAAGGATGGTGAATAGTCACCATCTGTGAACACTGCACTTGTGCCTCCTTCATTTAAAACAGGTCCTTGGTTAAACTTCAGGTCACTGCTTTCTGATTGATCAAACTTCTCCAAAGATTTCTTAGCATTGTTTTCACACATGAAAGTGTTAATACAATGTACACTCACATCATATTGTTCAGTAGCTGCAGAAGGTGGAAATGCCGCTGCTGGTATGTTTGATGGATCTTTACTTTTACCAAGTAAGGTAAGCAAGCTGTCTGTAATCCCAGGGATAAGACATATGCCCTTGGGTTTTGCATCAGGACTGAGCCTTAGTATCTTTCCTTTTGCCTTGAACTCAGTTTTGCCATTGCATGGAAGAAGACTATAACAGTGTAATTTGCTACTGCTTTGGCTTCCTTCCACAACTGTATTTGTCGCATGCTGCATAAAAAAGACAGCTTCAGGGTTGTCATAGTCAGAGAACTTATGTGAAAACACACTTTTTCAATAACAGGAAGAATACCATTATTTTGCTGTCAATTAAAACTTCAAGTTCTTTGTAAAGCAGATTGAATGCCAGAATCAAGTGATGATTATACTTAAAGGTCAGCACACACGAGGGGACTAGTCCCTGTGACTAGTCCCTGCAACTAGTCCCCTGAAGAGTTTACACGAAGGGACTGGTTGTAGGGACTAGTCCCACGAACAGTTCACACGCAGGGACCAGCATAATTTGAGGGGACAAGTCCCTGCGACTTGTCCCACGAATTCAAACATGGTTTGAATTCGTGGGACAAGTCGCAGGGACCAAATTTTTGGTCCCTGCGACTAGATTTTCTAATGAAAATGGGTAGGTAGTTCACATGAAGGGACTTGGTCCCCGGGACTAGTCGCGGGGACTAGTCGCAGGGAATAGTCCCTCCGTGTGTGCCGACCTTAACCTAATGCCTAATGTGCATGTAAGCTAGCTTTGTTTCTCTTTTACTTTTCTTTTTACTATTCTTGTATGCTAATATTATGTTTGAATAGGTGTGAATAAACTGAACTTGAACTTTAAACCAATTACAACATTACATCATGTTTTAGAAAGCAACAATAGCAGTATAAAATGGATCCCACGGTACAACATTTTAAAACAAACCCAGTTAGAAACATTGCCGCAGAATAGCCCATTTTACAGTGCTGTTGTGTGTTCAGTGAGCTGGCCTGTAAGTGGAAGTGAGACTGGAGGCGACCTTGTTTTGATACAAACCTCTCTGTCTTTCTTATGCAAATGTGGACTTGTTAGCATAAGAACAACATGATTTACACGAGAAAAGATGTGAGGTCTGTATCAAAACAAGGTCACCCCGCCAGCCTTGTTTCCATTCATGGACATTTTCTTGCTATTCTCGCCAGCAAAAGTTCCTCATACAAATCAGTCAACTGGTCAAAACATTTTCAAAGAGAACAAGAGACTGCTTCAGAGTTTTTAATAAGTTTCGAAATAGCTGTCTGAGCTATCTAAAGTAGGCAGTGACCTGATGAATTTTTTTAATAATTTGAGTGAAAATATGGACAAAGTAGGCGCCAGTAAGAGGTAAATTTTGGCAAAGTATGTGGCGATTTTCGCCAGTTGCCGGCTTCTAACGAAACCCCTGCTGTTTATATGACAAGTGTCAAGGGCTTTTTGAGATAAAATAACTTCAAGTACTTTTAATTTAAAGCCAGGGCTGAATTAATGATTATTTTTTTCAAGATAACTTCCAAGCATAGGATGTTTAAAAGAGTCTAGGTATTCTTATTAAAAGTACATGTAAGTATAAGACAAACCTGAAATAACAGCAAGTCAGGAGAAACAAGGCCTTCTATGCTAGTTCTGCAGACGTCAGTGGGCTTTGAGTCCTGACAATGTATTGCAACAACCTGTGCCAAAGCTGTTGAAGCTTCAAAATGTTGTTTCCTCAACTTGAACTTGAAGAGAGAAGTGATATCTTTGTCACTTCCCTTAGTAAGAATGGTCAAGTCATTAGTTCCATGATGGGCAGAGGCAGATGTTTTGAATGTGCTGTCATGACAAAAACCTTGTTTATTTTGATGACTTTGGCAAATATCTTCCGCCTCAAACAGATCCCCATTACATGTACTTTCATTATTTACACACAGCTTGTCCAAAGGAAGCTCTGTAGTAACTACTGTATAAATGAACAGGTCTTCCATGATACCATACATTTTATCTTCCCAGTCAACTCAAGACTGCTCCATTGATCAAAAGTGAACTCATTAGGTTCAGTCAAGTCTGTCCATGAAAATATGCACAGACTGTCCTCCACTGCTACAGCGAGACACTTTTCATTATTGCTCCATGCACAAGTTTGTAAATTTCTGAAAGAAGATTCATTTGAGATTAGAGTCTTCCAAAGTTGCATCAATATGATAACAACATTCACATGTACAGAGAAAAACACTGAACATGGCAAAGTTGTCATTGGGGCTGTCACCTGCAACAACTGTTACTTGCATTTCAATGGAAATTCGCTAAGAGTAATTTGTGAGGAAGTATTAGAAATTCAAAAAATAAGGCCCTTATAGGCAGTTTCTGGTGTCTTCCATTTAGATGAATTATTCTCAGAATAAATATCTCAAGATAAATAATTTACTGCCAGAACCTAACATATCTGCATAGAATTGAAGAGCTTCCAAATCTTGGAAAAGTAGGAAGAGTTACTGACATTTAATCAACACGTTGAAACTTTTAGCTGAAACTTGTGTGCAACGGTGATGAGAAACAAGTTTTAGCAGGCATTGCACTGTGTAACATGAAGGGTCGAAACTTGTTTGGAAACATTGAAACTGGTTTCGAAATGCTTGCAATGAATCATGGCTGATTTGTTGTTCCAATTTGTGATTGGCTTACACAGCATAGTGTGACAAGACCAAGTGAGACCAGTTTCACAAAGTGGTGTTACACAGTGAAACTCTTCTTTTTATTGTGATCGTTGCGACCGTTGCAGAAGTAGAAAGCGTTTCTACTTTTCGTGAAACTTGTCCAACAATGGAAGTTCGTAAAAGTTTCACAAAAATGACCATGTTACACGGTGCAACACATGCTGAAACTTGTTTTGCAGCACCATTGCACACAAGTTTCCGCTAAAATTTTCAACATGTAACAGCGGCTTTACACACTGTTTTTTGTAATGGCTACCAAAGGAGACCCTCAGCGATCCCCGGGGCAACCAGCATGCAGTACTGTTGTATAAGCTTAATATAAGCTTATAACTTCATAAAGTTGTTGCTGGTAGCAAAAACGATTTACTTTACAAAAATCATTTACCTGTCAGATGTCTGGATTGGGATTACAGTACACTCGAATTCTTCAGGAAAGCGTAGAAGCACGGTTGATGATTTGGATAGCACGGCTAAAAAAGGAAGACTCGGGTGCCACTGACATCCTTGAGGTATGCATTCTATAAGGTATTCCTTTACAAGCTTAACCACAGCTTCTCCGATTTTCCTGAACAATACAACGACCTTTTCTTTCAAAATAACAGCAATATAATATCCACTGGCTCCCTTGCTAACTTCACTGCATGAAATCCCGAAAACAAAGCCCCCAAATTCACCAACCAAACAAGCTTCCTTTGCGGTGATACCAGTAACTTCTCTGCACTTGGAATCGAAATCTACGGGCGACAACCAGACTCTTTCTCCATCAGTCCACGCTAGCTCGCATGGCTCTATGTTTGTGACATTTATAGCGTTTGTAGTAAGGCTCTGGTACAAGTAATTCGCATTCGACCTCAACAACTTGCAACTTCCAAGCTCAACTTTTGCCGCCATTTTGAAAATCCCAGACTACACTTCGAAACTTTATCGTTCCCAGGTTCTTGTTGGCGCTCACCTGCGATTACGATTTTTCTTGCAGTATAAATCCTATACCAGAGGGGTTTTTTTCTCTTTGGGATGACGGAATTGAGCGGCGAAGCCGGGAAAGCAAGTCTCGAAGTGGCGAGAAGAAAAAACTGATCTCCTGGAGGCCAGCATTGCTTCGCTGTCTACGGTCCTCGTCGTTGCTGAGCGAGAAGACCGCATCCAGGGTGATACAAGGAATAATTTGCCTTTTCCTCAGTTTTCCCAGTTTCATTTTACGCAGTGTTCATGGTCAACTCAGCTAGCTCTATAGCATATGGCATTTTGATAGCCAAAAAAGCTGAATTTTATCCTTTGTTGAAAAATTGTAAAAGAAAAAAAGCTTTTGTAAAGTTGATTATACTATAGTCAGACTGCATAGTCAGACAGTTCTATTTAACAATTAGATTATGATCTCAAGATTTCTATCGCGTGATAGCTGATAAGGGCGCAGCCCGAATCAGCTGTCACACATAGAAATCGAGAGCAAAAAATCTAATCGTTTTAGTATAAATCTACTAGTCGTTCAAAACTAAACAAGTAAATTATCTAAATCCTCCTTTCAGACACTTCGAAAAAGCGAAGAAGCGGCCGCCATTTTGTTGACAGCCGCTACTCACTATCTATCACAGAAACGAGGAGTGTAACCAATCAGAGAACAGCATTCGTGATAGAACGCTACTAAATTTATACTAAAACCTTATCACTTTGCATTGTCTGACAATGTTTACTGTTAGCTATTGTCATCCGAAACTTAAATTGTTTTCTTTTACTTTGCTAAAAGTCAGCGGCTACTTCACTACCTACTAAATACATATTTGCGATTTTTATCATTATATTATGATCAAGATATATACTGTGAATCCCTTATTAAGCCCCACTTCTTATAGGAAGTTATGAAGCCCTCCCCTCTGTTAGGCCCCACCCTCCTCCCCCCTTCCATTACACCTTTCAGTCCCACAACCAAATTTATTACCTTATTCTTAAAGGGGCACTGTCATGCTAATTCTTGTCATAAGTTGTTCAAATCGAGGAGATTTTTTTTTCTGTTATGCGATCGAGTCGTCTGACACGAAGAAGTAGATTTATAATTATTTCCGTCTTGGACGGAAAAAGTAAGTACTGTAGTATTATTTTATGGCGATTTTTCAGGGACACAATGACGAAACATGAAAAAAGTGAACCTAACTTTTTCAAGTTGCAATTCTTATCCTCATCATCATCTGTGGCCATAGACAGCCGCAAACAGTTTAATGCACAAATTAAGTATTTCGTAGTAAAACTGCAAAATGTTTTAAGTGTTCCACTTTGTAAACACATGAGACAGTGGCCCTTTAATACCTGTTCAATACGTAGAACAGCACACCCATCTTCATGTCAGACAGTCATGACCCTGCTCCACAACAGGATGTAGAGTACCTAGTCTGTTTGTTCCTCTTTTTTGCTGCCGGTACTGCATTTGTGCGTTGCCCTTTCTATGAAACCCCTGTCAAACGTGCTTGCACCCCATTTTCTCGCTCATGTAAAATTAAGGGGTTCTTATTGTGTAGTTTACCAATTCTAGAATGATCAGTTTGGTATACTTGCACTATTCGCTCTGAAGCTCCTCTGACCATCCAGGGAAGGCCTATTCCAAACGTCGTGATGCTGCCGTGCAACTCAAATGAATTTGACACTTCAATGCGAGACTCATGCACCCCTCCCCCAGCGAGGCTCATGCTCCCCACCCCCAGCGAGACTCTTCTTAACAAAACTGAAGAGTGTAAACTATTGAAGTTCCACAAATTGTAGGCCAAATTAGAAAATCTGTAAGAGCGTCTTCAAGTAAATTGCAAATAAACTTTTTAAAGGCCAGTTTTGGTCATTCCCACGCAATGCTAAACTACACTTTCCTTCTCTGTTCAAGGAATTATGGTAGCAAAGCATTTTAGGTGGCTGTTATTGTAAGCACTTAAAGGTGATTTCCAGTCCGTACTGCGCAGTCTCAAGAGTTTGTTTACGTTTTTTGTTTTGATTCATGTAAGACGTCACAAAATGTAATGTTTCGCAATCACTTACATGAAGTAAAATCAAAGTTCATGTCAACCGCCATTGTTGATACAAAGCTTTCATGCTTCGTTCTTTCCGATATCACCAGAGAAAACAACTTCGTAGCTGTAAAAATCAAAGAAACAGTTGGGAAAAGAATTTAAAATGCCTCAACTATAAGGTAAGTGGTTCGTACCGAATAACATCGATTCGAATTCCAACGTGTGAGCCTCACAAACATTGGGATGCTGAGACTGCGCAGTACGGACTGGACATCACCTTTAAGTAAGAAAGCTGGTAAATTTTGGAAATTACGAGCTTTCCGACTTGTGTCCGTGTTTTCATATATTTTACAATCACGGGTACCTAGGAAATGTAAAATTTCTTAATAGCGGAGCTCCGCGCGCCAAAGGCGCGAGCGCGAAGCACTATGAGTTTCCGTTGGTGTGCTAACATGGCGAGACGTGCTAACATGGCGCTCCTAAATTTTGTCCTTATATCTCAGTTGTATTGGGGACTTAAGTGGAATTTTCTCTTGGAATGGTCAAGTAAAACTTCTATCGACGGCGGGTGTGTTTTTTCTACGACGAATCTCACCGGTTCGAGCTGCTTTTTGAGAAAATTCTCAACTCAGCCGTACACTGGATCGCGAGCGAATGGTGCGACTACAACTGAGTTTAAACTTCCAAGAAGAGGCAAGTACTTCAAGTCCAAAACATCCTATTACCCTAATTCGGCCTCCACTTTTTCAATTCAACGACTTCTGCTTTCTGGCGACATTGAACTTAATCTAGGGATGCCAACGAATAATTGTAATAAATCAAGCAGACCACGAGGACGACGCGAAACTACTGGTAACATCAAGATCGCACATTTGAATATTCGTTCGCTTAAGAACCGGGAACATCTTATTCTGGCCAAGGAAACTGTCATTTCTAACAAAATTGACATTTTTACAATCTCTGAGTCATGGCTTGATAGCTCTGTTTCCGACGCTGAAGTTGAATTTCCTGGGTACATCTTACATCGACTCGACCGCGTAAACAAACATGGAGGAGGTGTCTGCGCCTTTGTTAGGCAAGAATATCGGGCTGAACGGTTATCTGACATTTCCTACATCTCTGAGTCTGGCTTGCATCAGCTTTGGCTAAAAATTCAAGTACGTAATTTCAAATCGTTTCTAGTCTGCACGGCTTACAGACCACCTAACACACACTTGGATTGCTTTGATTCCGACTTTAGCAACACATTAGTTTCAGCACTGTCGATGAACTTGCCCGTTTACATCTTGGGTGATCTTAACTGTAATTTATTGTCTTTGCAAGACCCACCGGCACAAACCCTTGTGAGTTTTTGCTCTCCTTTCAATTTATCGCAAGTTATCAGTCACCCAACGAGGATTACGGAGTCCACGGAATCACTGATTGATGTCGCCTTGGTCTCAAATGCTAATTTAGTGAAGGAAGCAAAAGTTTCTCCTTCCTCAATAAGCGACCATGAACTAATAGTTGTTGTTTTGAAGATGAAAAAGAGCCGTCCCAAACCGACATACATTCTAACTAGGAGCTACAAGAACTATAAACCGGAAGTATTTACCCGTGACCTTTCAGAGGTCCCCTGGCATATAATCGAAACCTTTGAGGATGTTGACGACTGCCTCTATGCCTTTCACCAGCTTTTTGAGCAAATCTTAGATCGACACGCACCTGTCAAAAAGGTCAAAATTCGTAGCCGTCCCAACCCATTTATTACGCCTGAAATACGCGAGTTAATGAGAACAAGAGACAAATGGAAGAAACTGGCGCATAGATCTAACGACCCTCTTGCCTGGGCGGGATTCAGGAATTATAAACGAGAAGTTAAACGTGAAATCAGAATAGCCGAAAGAGAGTTTGTTCGGGATCAGATCGCAAATAACCAAAATAATTCTTCGGGTAACTTGTGGAAAACCATAAGATCCATCCTTCCTAGGAAATCGTCTAGTCGTTTGGTATATGATCAGGACGAGGAATCTGTTGCAAACTCCTTTAATGAATTTTTTACCTCAGTTGGCCGAACCACTGTTGACAAAATCAAAGCACTTGCCTCTGAATGTAATTACGATCTTACGAAAACAAACTTTGTCCCTGCGCACTATCCATTGTCTGAACAATTTTCGTTCCATTCTGTTAATTGTAAGCAAGTTGAACAGATCATCGCATCGTTACCATCAAACAAAGCACCGGGCTTTGACAAAATTTCTGCACGTGTAATCAAGGATGGACTGTCAGTTATTTTGTCGCCGATTACTCACGTCATCAATGCCTCTTTAACAAGTGGCGTTTTCCCTGGAGGATGGAAACAAGCAGAAGTAACACCTATTCCAAAGGAGGGAGATCATGAACAACCTTGTAATAACAGACCGATCTCGTTATTACCAGTATTGTCAAAGGTGTGTGAAAGAATTGCGTTGAACCAGCTGACGGCATATTTAACAACAAACAACCGTCTTTCTGCGAAACAAAGTGGAAATAAGAAAATTTACTCCACAGAAACGGCACTTATCCGCTCCACAGATGCCATTTTGACTGGCATGGATAAGCAGGAACTCTCTGCTATGGTTTTGTTGGACATGAGTAAGGCATTTGACAGTATAAATCATGATATTCCCCTTTTAAAACTACAACATCTCGGTTTTTTTAAATACGCGCTCGCGTGGTTTACTAGCTACCTGACTAACAGACACCAAGTCGTGCGTATTAACTCGATCCTCTCGAATTCGTTGCGTTTAAATAGTGGTGTTCCACAAGGAAGTATTCTTGGGCCGCTTCTTTTTAGTATTTACATTAACGACTTACCTTCTGTTCCTAGAAACTGTTTAACGCAATGTTACGTAGATGACACTAAACTTCAGATTTCTTTTAAGATGCGTGATTGTCCGACCGCTATGAACGATCTAAATAGCGACCTTCTTTTAATACGTAATTGGTGTTTTAGCAATTTTCTACTTTTAAATCCTGACAAAACAAAACTCGTAGTCTTTGGAAGCCGACAACTACTTGCCAAACTCCCCGACTTCAAAATATCTCTTCTAGGAAAAGATCTCGCTCTTACATCTTCGGCCAAAGATCTTGGGGTTGTTCTAGATCCGCAACTAACGTTTGATGACCATGTTTTAAAAACTACGTCATCTTGTATGTCAAGCCTCGCACAAATCAGTCGGGTTAAACATGTTCTTGACCGTAACCAACTGGTGACAGTAATAAATGCCCTAGTCTTTAGCAAATTACTGTACTGCTCCACAGTGTGGTCGAACACCTCGAACAAAAATATCTGTAGACTACAGTCAGTGCAGAACTTTGCCGCGCGCATTATTACAGGTACCAGGAAATTCGATCATATAACCCCCGCACTAAGAGATCTACGTTGGTTTCCAATTAAACAAAAGCTGTTCTTCCGCGACGCTCTCATGGCATTTAAATGCATGACTGGTCAAGCTCCACATTACCTCAGCGATCAATTTACAACAAGAATTGCGGTTACCGGGCGCGTGACTCGAAGTTGCCAATTTTTAAACATCCCCTTGTATAAGTCGAGTACCGGACAGAGAACATTCCACTACCGTATGGTGCACATTTGGAACAATCTAGACAAAACTCTTAAAACTGCGAAATCGATTTCTACTTTTAAATTTTATCTGAAAAATAAATTGATTACTGACTTTTTGAATAGCACGTTATGATAGTATTTTAGTATCTTACTAGTGTCTTATTTTATTATAATTTAACTTTAAAATATGCATATTGTATAGTACGTAGTGAGAATATTTATTATACGATTAATTCTTAAATAGGTATGTTTATATTGCTTTTGTTCACCGTTCTTTTTTTCTTTTTAATCGAATTGTTAACTACTTCTCTTATCTTAATTAGTTTTTAGTCGCGTTGTCACTGAAAAGCCCCACCAGGGGAGTGTCAATAAACTATTTTATTATATAAACACCAGTGAAATACCAAGTGAGCTTTCCCGCGAAAACTTCATATCTTCACACGTGAAGATAACATGTTATCTTCACATGTGAAGAGATCACCGTCGTTATGGTTACATAATAAATCGCGCCTTTTTTAGTAACGACACGGTCTACCATTGAAAATATTAAAGTAAAATGGTTTGGTATTTCACTGGTGTTTATATAATAAACAGAATATTACATGCCCGCTTATGGATATGAATTTTATCTTCTCGTGGTCAACTCGATATCTCACTCGTTCGCTGCGCTCACTCGTGAGATATCGAGTTGACCACTCGAAGATAAAATTCATATCCACGCGCGGGCATGTAATATCCTCTATGTATTGTATTGTATTGTATGAGTAAGAAAATATGGTAACCCATCTGTCTGAGAAAATTTATGACGTCACCGTACGACCGACCGACCAACCGTACGTACGTCCGCCCTCCCATGTACGCCAATGTGAAATGCGACTGAGTTAATATCCTAATAATAATAATAATAATAATAATAATAATTAATAATCCATCATGACGGCTATATGCCAACTGAAAAGCTAGTTTACAGCGTACATCTTTAATTTTGGACATCCATGTTCATCCATGTTATGGTCAATTGACACCTGTCAAAACAAGGTATCCGCTGATCAGTATCACGTGACCCTATCGCGGGTTCAAGTTTAAAGCTCATCGAGGGCATCTGATTTTTTGAAGTTGACCACTGACCAGGTACTGGTTTTGGATTGGATCACAGGCTCAAGTCTGGTTAACTTAACCAAAACGAGACACCCAAGCCAAAACGAGGCTTAATTTTCCGCGCGCTTTCTGTGGCTCGAGATTTCACATTCAGTTGGTTTCTTCATTTTGACCAAAACAACTTCATCTTCTTCGAAGTTTGTCTCTTCATTCGTGTAAAAGGCATAAAAATCAAGAACTAGTTAACAGATACCCCGGAAGGAGAATTGTCAAGTAAATTTTTGAAAATCAGGAGCAAAAGGAAAGGCAGAAGATTTGATCGACTTCCATGACGCCCGGCTTGTGTTGTTGGAAAAACAAAATGATTCAACGCTTTAAGGGCTTTCACTTTACGGCGGCATCTTGCAGCTCACCAAGAAAGGTCACTTAACAGTTCACCGGCATTAATGGAAGGAACGAAAAGCTCAAAGTCAGTGGAAGAAGTTCTTTCTTTGGACAAACCTTTTGTTATTTTTCCCGATGCGTGTTTCAAGTGGTACTAACCTCTACAGCACAGGTGACTGAATAAAATTATTTGAAGCTTTACATGTCGTTTAATCGTTGTTACTTTTGTTCGGGAATGAAATTTGTATTTTTCTCTCGACTGGATATCAATAACAATCACCTCTACTCGTTTCTTACGCAAAGAATTAGTTGAATTGTTTGTTTGATTTGTTGTTTTCCTTGCAAGCGAACGAGTGTTATTACTCCGCATGGGCAAGCTGTCAAAAGAGAATGTTTTGTTAGTAAGGTTGAGATAATATTCTAGTCTGTAACAGGATATGCCTTTGGCCAAATCATGTCTATTTCAGGCGCAGAACTAAATTTTGCTTTCTCCGATCACGATTTTAGCATTGCCTTTCTTTATGTGTTGACGAGAGCTACTTTCATTAATTAGCTGTAGGGGGAGGGGGGTGCGCTGCTAAAGAATGACGTAAATAATAAACGACATAATTTTTCCTTTTTGCAGAATAGTTGTTATATTAGAAAATGCCGCAGGTCACCTCGGGGGCGTGGGGGGTTAACTGGGTTTGAAACAAGTATATTCCTCTAGGAAGATTAATTTAATTATAATATATAAGTTAGTAAGAAATCGGTGGATAACTGTCATTGAATCGTGTTACGATAATGAAAACAGATGTAAACCTTTGCGTTCTATTAGCTCCAACACTTTGTGTAAATCATAGTAAAATAGTTGTGACTACTTCATTTTACAACTATTGGAGTCTGGTTACTGACACCATTTCTTGTATCCATGCATTTGTGCAGCCACAAAACACAGAAATAGTACTAAACAACAGAAAAATTACCCTGTCTTCGGTCATGTTAGAGTACATTACTAACAATAACGTATTTGCTTTACGAATGTCAACCCTGTCCTCAAATGTCCATTTTACTAGAAAGGCAAGTTTCTGCCCTTTATAACGTCGACGAAATTTGATTCAAAAAACGTTTTTCTCATGATAGTCAAGCATTTGCTTATATCGCATTGTACGTGATTCCCATTGCAACAATTCCCGTAACACTAAACATTTTCAAACTTAAAATATCTGAGGCCAAATTGACGTCATTATTCATATTTTCAAAGAACGCTTAATAACTTTTCTTGTAGTGGTTAAATAAAACGAAATAGCAACAGAACACACATAATTTCCTGTACTTTACATCGTAAATGAGTGCATCCTCATCGCAACAACAATTAGTGATTTAATAATAGACCGTAATGAGCTGGAACTATCGTGCACACAAGGCGTAAAGTGGGTAATCTTTTCTTATGTAGATGTATTCCCTTACAACGGCCTCCACTTCGTGCTAGATCCTGTTCAACTGATACCGAGAATCCGAAAATGGTCTATTAATGTAAACGACAACGTAGCTACTACCACTTCCGGACTCACTATTTCAAACCCTAAAGTTTATCATTTAGTAACTTTAGTTTGGGAGTAAAATCTCACTTTTATTAAAAAAAAAAAAGCAATTGTTAGTTAGCAAGGTGGTCTACTCATCGCAACAATAACAGACTTCATATCGCATTCGGACAGGAGCGAAACATCTTTTCAACTGAGATCTTAGGTCAAGTGAGCATTCTCGAGCGCCTTCTTTAAAACGTAATAACTCTTACACTTGATAGAATGAAACAAAACAGCACCAATCTACACATGAACTTGTGGTATTCTACATCGCAAGTCACTTTACTTATGACAGTTATCGTAACAGTAAAAGACCCCGTGGCGTTTATTTAATTTAAAAAAAATCGGACTTTTAATTAGGCCACGCCACCATTAAAGCATAATACTTTCCCTTTAGTCAGTGAAAGCACGCACTGTACTAGAAAACAACCACACATTCTGTGAAGACAGAATGTTATTTATGTCGGTGGTCTGCATGGTTGGTCTTCCGACTCGCATCAATCTAACCTCTCTTTCAAGAGCCAATCATTTTCTATCGCCCTAAGGGGCGTTGGTATAAAGGAGCATGCATTCCCGCGTTCGCTCCCTCTTGCTTTCATCATCACGGCGATTGCATCTCTGCGGAAAAAAAAAAGTTTTTTCCCTGTTAGGCAAGTCCTATTGTTTTCTTCCATCTCTATAATAGTTATCTCTGTAACCGACTTAGCGCTTTCGCGCCTGCCAAATAAATTTCCTGTTATTTAATCCAAACTCAAAGTTGGGGTTGAAACAATAAAATCAGAAAAAAGTAGCTAAGGTTTTTTTTTCATTAATTATAAACTAGTTATTGTTATATCGATGAACATGCAGTTATTTGCGATGAAGAGAACAGCAAATTATGTGTGGATTGCTTGTGTTAACAAGTGTAAAAAAAATTAGTTCGGTTTTAAGGAAAGAGTTCTGCGATCCTGGTCACGTGGCTTATGGTCGCTGTTTATTGTCGTAATGAGTAGAGCACCATGTTAAGTAATGAAGATAATATTCTTTTATGGGGATATTTCACTCGAAAGTTAAGTTAAGTTAATCAATGTTAAATTTGGGGTTTCAACAG
This sequence comes from Pachyseris speciosa, assembly GCA_016490735.1. Classification (NCBI taxonomy): domain Eukaryota; kingdom Metazoa; phylum Cnidaria; class Anthozoa; order Scleractinia; family Pachyseridae; genus Pachyseris; species Pachyseris speciosa. Next base: position 165,865 of record JAEMWC010000058.1, on the reverse strand, counting down.
GAAGACCAGACGTGGAAGTAGTTGCGGTGTTTACGTTTCAGTAATTGTTATTGTAATGAACATGCAGCTACTTGCTATGTAAAGTGCAGCAAAGTATCTATGAAGCGTTGTTGTTTCGTTTCAACAAATGTAGAATAAGTTATTGCGGTCTCGGTTTAAAGCAAGATTGTTTAACTCTAACCAATGCGAGCTAACAATTGTATTCTTTTTACGGTGAGATTTCCCTCCAAAGTCAAATTAAAAAGTAGCAGTTATATCCGATGTAAAGTACAGCAAATTGTGTGTGGACTGGTGCTGTTTCGTTTTATTTTAACAACTACACGAGGAGTTATTAAGTATTGAAAATCTGAAAAATGGTGTCAATTCAATTTGGCGCTAACGTCAATGTTTGAAAATGTTTATTGTTGCGGGAACTGTTGCGATGATGTAAGCAAATGCTAACTGTAATGTTAATAGAGAACATTTGAATTATTTCCTCGACGTTATCTAAAATGCAGAAACTTGTCTTTCTAGTAAAATGAACATTTGCTGACATGGAAGGATATTCGTAAAGCAGAACACGTTATTGTTACTAATGTAGTCTGTATCAGGGCTTATAATTTGGTAACGAACGAAGGGTTGCATTATGTCTGTTGTCTTGCTAGTTTTGTGTCTTAGCTTGGAGAAATGCAATTGTCCATTTTACAGTTGTGTTCAGTGACCTGGCCTTTGAGTGGAAGCGAGGCTGGAGGTGACCTGTTTTCAGGATGCAAACATCTCTGTGTTTCTCATGCAAATATGGAGTGATTATCATAACACTATGGTTTTATGAGAAAAGCAGTGAGGCCTGTACCATATGAGACGAGGTGATCACCAGCCTCGTTTTCATTCATAGGTCAGGTTTATTGATCCTTTTACAAATACTTGTATATTTGGAAAAACATAATAACACAAATTTAAATTAAGTCCTATCCAAGTTATTTGAAAAGTGTTGTCTTGAAAATTGTGGCAAATTATATCATGAGTGGCGAAAGGTCTTTAAGTTACTTATTTTTGTTTTCTCCTTGTTTTATTGTGTAAACTAAGTCTAATGGGTGTAAAAATGATTTGTGACTTTTTATTGAATGTTGTAAATTAACGTCTAAAAAGGTTTATTTTGTTATCAATAAAGTTTTGTTTTAAAATATTCATAGGCCAGGTTATTGAGTATGCAATAGTAAACTGGACTATTTGGATGCAAAAAAGGAATCGGTAACTGGTAATACCATCCATTGGAATTACCGGTTACCATCTTGTAGAGACCAGTGAAAGGCATACAAGTGCAGAATGCATGGGTAGATAACATAAGTTTGCAATCTAGTGCCCATAATGAGTGGAGTGAATTTTTCAAAACCCTGACACGCCGAGTGATTATTTGGAAACGTTTTGAATAATAGAATAAAATAAAATAAAACACAGGATTGACAAAACAACATTTTTCACTGCTGATGTTGATAATATAGGCAATGAAAATGATGATATTGATAGTTGATGCGAAGTTGATGAACACCCTTCGGGGTTCAGTACAGTTGCACTGTTACAGCAACCAGATGTAGCAGAATTGTTTATTTTGCACCAGTAGTAAGAAACAAATCATGTTTCAGCTATCACTCAACTTTGTGACAGATCTCATTCATACACACTCAAAAGCATACACCGTTAAATCTGCATTTCTCAGCTAATAATATACGTGAAAAAATTTCTCGATTCTGATTGACTAAGAGGAATGCAGTTTTTAGGAAACATGATGTAGAAAAAAGGTAATTCAGTGCAGAAAAAAGTGGTAAACAAGAGACGATTCTGATTGGTTAATTAACAAAGGAACTGAAATTGAGCCAATCAAACGCAGCCTTTGAATGGCGCAAAGTCTGAAGAGCTGCAAGCGACTCTGCGAGCCAAAACAATGGCTGGCTTTTTGAGCAGGTTTTCTTTCTTCGTGACCGCAATAACAGCAGAGAAGCTGCAAAGCAGCTCTAAAAAGGAGAAACGGCTGCGAAAAGCACTGTATTTTAGCTGTCTGTTTGGAAACAGTGGTTTCCAGAGAAGGGAATTACCGACCTAATTGGAATTAAGAGTCCGTTGAATTCAACACTACACTGGAGTGACGTCGAGATAAATAAACAAACAAGGCGATAACGATAACGAACTAGAAAGCCTGAAGGTAATGATTACAGCGCTTGATTACAGCGCTTGATAGTAGCCTTATAGCTATAGCCTGTAATTGTTTAGCCAGTTTTCACAGCTAAAAACGCTTTAAAAACGTTGAGAAAACTGTTGTTTTGATTCACCTTTATAGCTTCGTTGCGTTGCTTCTGCAAAGTTAAGAAGCTATCTCGCAATTTCTCATGTATATTATTAATAAGTAATCACATGATTTTTCTCGTGCAATTTGGAATAAATAAGCACTTGTAAATTTTTTTCAAAGACCACAAATTGCAATCGCCCTGCGGACTCGTGCAATTTTGTGAGTCTTTAAAAAAATTTACTCGTGCTTATTTATTCCAAATTGCACTTGAAATCATGTGATTACCTATACTAACAGTCAAGATTTTGGCCAATTGCCTAATATTCAGGCATCACGAACTTCTAGCTACTCGAATACGACATTCACGACTTGGCTCAGACGGCCTTTTGATTAGAGTGTGTTGTCGGTATCCAATGGACGCATATCGATTGTATGATATTTTTTATTCAGTCGATTTCTTATGATCGACTGCTCCCGGATTTTTATTAATCAAAAGAATTTTAATTTTTAATTTTGAGCTTTTGCGCTATTTTCAAATTCTCATGCGAATACATTTTAGACGGATGCCAATGCTGATGTATGCTCATCTTGGTAAGCATAAGTTCGCAATATTAGTGTTCTAACTTAGAGGACTCCCTAAACTCACAGTTAACACATCCAAGGCCAGTAAATAGACGGTACTTTGCTTCCAAACTACAAACAGTTGAGTAAGAATCACACTTACCTCACTCATTTACGGGTGCTGGATTCCAAAAATGCTTGAACATTCGGGACTTTTACGTACGTTCACCCATTGCCAAGTGTCTTTCTTGACCGTAATCATTTTGACCTGAAAACATAGAAAAACCATTCAGTCGTTTGTTCGCAAATTAGATTTATTTAAGAACACAAATTGAGGAGGGACCTCACCAATCTTTACAATTTCGAGTGATCGCAATACAATTTCTCGCTGGATGTGTTGATAGCGGCATGTAAACGAGAATACGTGCTATAGCAGACAAATATATACTTTTAGGCTTGCACAAATAACGAAATTAAAATACAGGACAAGCCCTAACCTTCTAAAATTGACGATAATTGACCAAACATCGCTTGCAGACTCCATCCATCATGTGTAATTTCATTCACGCACCCGCGCCGTTTACTAATTAACCACAGGAGAAAGTAATGTACCAGTTAATTATGAAAACTATAATCTGGTGAACGTTAACATTAATGAAACTGAATCGTGACACAAAAATTAGGCCTAAGAATCAGTGACGACTCAGGAAAGCTTTATAGAAAACAATTACAAATTCCTAACAAAACGCTTCAACCAACTGAGCATTTTCGCGAAAGCAAAGTTACACCAAATCTTGCGTTCGGTTTGAACTACAGGTAAAACTATTTGTTGCTCGTTTTCTTGAATTAGTGTCCTGATTGTCGTGGCAATCGGAATTCGTACACCAGCAAACCAAAGTATCATTGAATGGTTCAAGAACACAAGAAAACTTACCTACAGGACCGGACTTCTGACTCCTGATGCACATCACACGGACACCAAACCAAAAACTTTAAACAGTGAGCAATGGTTATGCCTAGTGACTCATCTCTTTTTATACTTGCTTTTAATAAAAATTCATAATGTGATCTGCAACTAAAAGTATTTTGATCAACTATCACAGCACGAAAGTTCGGCTTTCATCACCTTTGACTGTTATTCGCATCAAAGACGTCACAGCAGTGCGTGCAACAAACTTGCCGATTTATTTCACCTTTGAGTTTTCTGAAAACGAATATATTTCGATGCGTTTAGGCCTTTCGTCCGCCCGGGCTTCGCGTCCTTTCTAAATCAAACATGGCGGATGAAAACATGCTTTTACCAGTAAAGTTGGTAGCTTGTTTGTAACTAAACCTTTTTTATTCAACCTTACGTTGGTTTCTCATAGAAGAATAACATCTGTTGTTAGGGCATTGGTTTTTTCAAGATCTTCCCACCGTGTGATTTCAAGCGAGCTAAAGCTGAGCTGTTCACAGTTTTCCAACTCGCGCTGGTGGGAATCGCGTCTTTCGAGCATGCGCGTATGGTTTAATCTACGTCACACATGGCATTCAGCGTTTTCGACCGTTTTAGTGTGAACAGTTGAAAACGCTACGAAAACGGTAGCGTGGACGCGGATCGATCGATGCGTTTTCGATGACACCGAAAACGAATACTTTTGAAAACGCATTAGTGTGGACCAGGCCTTAATTTAACACCTCCTTTGGCAAAGGAGACAATCTGGTCAATTAGTAGGTCCTCATGCACCGCTCTCAATGGAAAGTGTGAGATTTTCACAAGACTGCGAGAAACTATCTTGTAACACCTCAGCGACAAGATTTGCGTAAACAAAAAAACCTTTTGAGGCGTTTTTATTATTTGTCACTTTGTTAGCCTGTTTTCTGACATTGGATCGGTTTTGTTCTGCCACATGGAGAAAATGACGTCCTATCTTATAAATTCGGTCACTGCCAGGCAATCGCCCCCTGCTGCTTCAGTCGCCTTAATTCCCACGTCAGCTATCGAAGACGCTACAGAAATGTTTGCAGTCGACTCGCTGGGCACCAAGTACAGATGGCGTTTTAATTCCAGCAACAGACTGAGTTGCACACGCGGCTTGGAGAGCCTTCAATGATCACAACAGCATTGAATATGGGGAGGGGAGGGGAGGGGTTCTAGTCCTGCTGAGGCCTAGCTTTTGTTTTCTGAGCAATGTGACTTGAGACAAATTTACGATTCTGGCCCCAGTTGTTCAAAGAGCGGATAACTCTATCCAGCGGATAAATCGCTATCCAGCGGATAAAATGTATTGCAACTGATACATTTTATCTGCTGGGTAGCGACTTATCCGCTGGATAGAGTTACCCGCTCTTTGAACAACTTGGGCCTGATCTTTGTGCTTGCTCAAATTTGAAGTTGCATTCTAACACAGAGAGATCCTTTAGTTATGTCTTGTTTACTTATTCAGGTAGGGCTTATTAATATTGTGGATGACCAAGAACACTCATTATATATAGAGGACAATGTGTCAACTGAAAGACTATCAAAAGTATCGTCGATTATTTTAATGTAATTGTTAAGTAATGATGCATTTTTGGTACTTACAATTGCCATAGCAATTAATAATGGCAACACGGAAGATCATAAACATTCAGAAGGAATCTGCACAATACATGTGACTTCCTTTACCCATGAAATACACTGTGGGTAGTATCAGGATATAACCCTTGTAAATGTATAAATGTTTTGTTTTTTCCTTTCTATTTTGAATTAAACCAGTTTTATACAGCAGATATTTATTGGTGCTGATGTGGTAACTTTTTTATAAGATAAGTTGGGGTTCTTATAGGATTGAATCAAAATATTCATCGGGTTTGCACTGTTACCCCCTTCCATTCGCCCCCCAAACCACTTCCTCTAGCCTCCTTTAGCTAAATCTGTGTAAATAACAAATAAATTATCTATTTTGTAAAGACAAATTTCACACGAAATCCACGCCGAAAAGCCTTCTCCGTCGTCATTGCGTAAAGCTCAAGGATGAAAAAATCCTGATTGGGTCTTCGGGCGAGACATTGGTATATTAATTGTTGAAACAAGAAACAGTGGACGATAATCCTGATGATCTAATTGGCGAAATTAATATAGAAATTAAAGAATATAAAAGCAGAGATCGATACAACGCAGCATGGTAATTCTGTGATCTATATTTCGACTGGCCATTTGCGTTACGCTCTGATCTTCGAGCAACAATTGCAACGAAATGAACCAGCAGGTTTATTTTGCTCTTTGTCCACCTCTAAAGAAGAGACGAAATAATTGAAAATGTTTTAACGAGGAGTACCCTCGTGGGGTGTCAACGGTCTCAGTGGTGTTTAAAAACATTTTTTTACATTTCAATCCCTTTTTTAAAACCCTTAAAATTTCACTCCAATTCACGTATACCCGTGTCGGGGTAAACATGAACATCGTTTTTTCGTCGCTTAACATGGATTTAACGTTAACATCTCGTTTGTGTTTCAGGCAATCGAAAATCCCTAAGCTCAATTCACGAAGCTATGTTGTGGAATGTTTTGTGAATTTTTTGCCGATTTTTGGGAAGATAATTTTTCTGAAAGGATTAGTTAAATTTAGGGATATTGGAAATACTGAAGATTAATGAAGGTTTAAAGTTGGGAATTAGTGGAAGGACACCAGAAAGTGTCCAACCAGCGTAACCTGGAGTACCCTTTTTGGGGTGTCAACTGTCTGGTGGTTCTCCAAAACATTTTTTGACATTCCAATCACGTCTTTAAACTCCTTAAAATTTCACTCAAATTCACGTATACCCCCGCCGAATTAAGGTCGGTACAGACCTGGCGACAAGTTGCAGAGACAGTTCCCCTCGTGTGACTTACCTAGATTCATGCGAAAATGCTGTCGCAGCGACCAAATATCGTTCCCGCGAACTGACGCAAGGATTCAAACTCATGAAAATCATGCTTCGGGTGGCGGCCGGGGGACAAAATGGCACAAATTTCCAGTATCGCCTAGAGTACACTGACATTAGCGACCTGTCTCCCGAGCAAGTTGGATTGCCTCGTGCGTAAGTTCGAGGGGACGATTTTTGGTCGCCGCGACAGCATTTTCTCACAAAATTGGGCATGTCACAAGAGGCTCTCGGAACGAGGTTGGTATTTTGATTCGCTGATCTGTCTTCACGACCTGTCCCTGTGACTTGTCGCCTAGTATTGGAACCCTTAAGTGCAAACAAATCAGAGTAAAAGTAAATTGACTCTCTTAGGTGCGCTTTGCTCAGTGCTTCGGGCTCTGAAACAAAAAGCAGTTACATATATAACCTAAGAAAGGCTAGAACTGTTATATAATGGTATTATATTACTTTACTTCTTTAGCACCCTCTTCAATAGAATTGGCACTTACGAGAAGCCAATGTATTGGTTGTAAACACCGCGTTAGCGATTTGAAAAGCTGCAACTTTCCCATATCCCGTGCTATGGTTGAAATGAACCATTATTATTCCCAAATGCTCACTTGTGTAGATATTGCCGCTCCTTAAACTGACCAAAACTCCCAGTTTTTCTTGAATATACACCTTATTCCAAAATGGTGGACAATTTATTATTCTTTTGTGAATGATATATGAAATGAATCACATATGAACTGCGGAAATGAAATCAAATGAAGAATGATCCTCGCAGTTGTGATCGCAATTTATGCAATTTCGAAAAGAAGCCTGAAAAAATATTCAGGACTTCAACGGGGTTTGAACACGTGACCTCGCGATTACCGGTGCGATGCTCTAACCAACTAAGCTATGAAGCCACTGACGTTGGGAGCAGGTCAAATGTGGGTTCATATGTCCCCGTGAAAGAAATGAGTGAATGATATATGAAATGAATCATATATGAACTGCGGAAATGAAATCAAATGAAGAATGATCCTCGCAGTTATGAACGCAATTTATGCAATTGCGAAAAGAAGCCTTCACGGGAACATATGAACCCACAATTGACCTGCTCCCAACGTCAGTGGCTTCATAGCTCAGTTGGTTAGAGCATCGCACCGGTAATCGCGAGGTCACGGGTTCAAACCCCGTTGAAGTCCTGAATTTTTTTCAGGCTTCTTTTCGCAATTGCATAAATTGCGTTCATAACTGCGAGGATCATTCTTCATTTGATTTCATTTCCGCAGTTCATATATGATTCATTTCATATATCATTCATACTCATTTCTTTCACGGGAACATATGAACCCACAATTGACCTGCTCCCAACGTCAGTGGCTTCATAGCTCAGTTGGTTAGAGCATCGCACCGGTAATCGCGAGGTGACGGGTTCAAACCCCGTTGAAGTCCTGAAATTTTTTCAGGCTTCTTTTCGCAATTGCATAAATTGCGTTCATAACTGCGAGGATCATTCTTCGTTTGATATTATTCTTTTGTTAGCATGTTAATTAGCCCTCTTTGCCTCGTCAAGAATTTTGAAGTGAAAACGAGGCAAACAGGGCTAATTAACATGCAAACAAAAGAATTTAATAAATTGGCCCCATTTTGGAATAAAGTGTATGACCGTTTATTTTGTTGCAAAAGCAAAAATGTTGGCTTTGAACGCCCTTTGACAACACCTAAAAATACGCAACTTTAATTTGCCTTGAAGTTTTTCGGACATAAACGGATCTTTTGAAGCTAAAAGTATACGCTGGCAACAAACGTCGACTCAACTTCTTGAAATCTGTTCCACATTTTCCTGCTTACTTCTTTAGCGCTACGTGGATAACGCTATTTGATTTCGCTTGCACTCACTGATCTGTAACCTAACCCTAACACTTTCCGTGGCCTACTTGCCGTGAAATTGTTTTTCACCGCTGTTTTCTTTCAAAGGATTGCCTCTACTCACCAACCCAGCTTTAGGATGCCAAGCAGGAGGCTTCTGAGGTGGCACACTCATGAATCAAATACTTACGGCTGAGTTCGAAGTTGAGTGCTGGCTTTAAAACAAGCGGGAAAACAAGTCAAAACTAGCGTGACAAGCATGACAATAAAGATAGAGCCTTCGGTGTTGCTCAGTGACCAGCAAAATCTCTGCGGTAACCCCTTATATGGAATAACGAGATCGCCTTGACCTACTACCCTCGGGAAATTGCAAACATTACGTATTAAAAGTCCGTAAGCTAAGAAATGAGTTAAATCCTAAGTTTCCAAATTCAACAAAGGTCTTGCGGTTACTGGATTTTAAATTGTGTTGTAGAAAAGCGCCCGAGATGTGCACTGCGCGTAAGTATAGTTGACTGTTTTAGGCAGGGATATGCGTACTTGATGCATAACTGCGGTTTCTTATAAAATGTGCTTAAAAATCATGGATAGTTTAGAACCAGGCCTTAATCTACTTGAGAATACAATTGCCAGTTTAGTCTGAAACGCCTTGACAATATAAACAAAAACAAATGATAAAATTTATTACAAAAAATATGGGTGAATTAAAAATAAAATGCTGCTGTGGGTTGATGCATATTTCCCTTTTTTTTATTTACTCAAGACTATATTTTTTCAAAAAAGAAGTAATTTTTTCTATCGAAAATTTTTTCTAGTAAAAGTTTGAACTCTGTACATGAAAACAGCGTGCGCAAACTTACGCATACAGTGTAGCTGATGACAATAAAGACGACTGGAATTTATAATTGGTTACCTCAATGGGGAAAGGAAAACAACATTTCCTTACAACAACATCAAAAGCTCCGGTAAATTGTTTGAACATTATGACACCGGTAATCTTCTGTCTTTAATTAAATCGTTCTCGGTGTTTGCAAGGAACTTGAGCGATTAATGTAAATACATGTACGCGGGTACGCAGCAAGACGACATATCACTGTTTCAAGATTTCCGTTGTCAGTCAAGAAAAACGCATATTTACGCCGCGGTGGATTACACATCGCGTAAGTTAGAAACCACCTCGCAAACCTAGCAGGTAAAATGCAGCTACCTTATTTAAGCTGTGTTTCTTTACTTTTAATTTAAGACAGGAAACGAGCGAAGAGATTTGAATTCGTAGAGAGAGGAGGAATCATTTCCTCGCCAACGTTAAACTTTTTGACATGTAGGTCTCCGTGTGCTGGTTCATTCTGTTTGAAAAAAAAATACGGCATCCTTTTCCGTTTTTTTTTTATTTACGGTGCTCGAGTAAAGCGATCGAATATAAACAATTGCTTGTAATTTAAAGCAAAGATTTTGTTACACGGCCGCTTTTGTCTACAGCTTCTCACTGGCTAAGTCAATTAAGTGGAGCCTTTCATTAATTAAACAAGAAACCAAATCAGGATGCTGCCAGTGGGTTTAATACTTGCTCTACTTTAACGTTATGACAACGATCCTCGTTTCTTTTCCAAATGGTACAGCGAAGCAGCAACGCCACTTGAGTCATAACGTACGCTTACAGGTCAGTTGATTTTATACAATACATAAGTTGAGCATCATTGGAGAAGCGACTCGGATGAGTCAACTTGAGCACAACCTGCTTTAAAATTCGTGTAAGTGTTATACCTGAAAGTACAATTTAGAATATTCAGGAGGAATCCTTGCTTACGCTGGTTGAGACCTGTCAATCATGTTTTCAAAATTCGTCGGATGTGAAAGCGATACATTTCCATTTTGAAATGGCAAAGCTTAGATTGCCAAAATGTGTACAACAATAATCACTATTTAGGCGATTTAAAAACCACATGCCATAAATTAAGATCAGCATTATGGCTCAAAATGACGAACAAAATCTCCAATTGTTGCGTCAGTTTAACGAAAGCCAGCCTAAAGTTTGATAATTTGTGTTTATGGGAAGAAAAAGATATTAAATCTAACGACGAGTATTCATTCAATTCACCACAGCTGTGTTCCTCGTATCAGGAAAACAAATTACGATTTTCTGTCCAAGTTTCAATCATTGAGAATTTCCTCCACAATATGAAAGCGAAGATAGCACGCTGTTTTCTGGGCGGGAAATTAATTAAAATGCATTTCAAATGAAACATTGCAACTGTGTAGAAAACTAAATTAAATATTTGACATTGGAACACCTAATTTTAGTCACCGTCGATCACGTTGAGGTTTTGGTTGTTAGATTGATCTTAGCTTTGTTTTTTAAGAGCAGCCGACAGGTTTTGTTTCAAACACTTCACGGCAGTACGATAATCAGGGATAATATCCTTCCTAGCAACAAGTAGAAGGTACAGCGGCCTAAAAAGTGCACCGTCTGCTACTAACGCAGCATTAGAAAAGGTCGGAAATAATTTCTGTTCTCGTACAAACCTGACAAGTTAACTTAGCGACGCACTTCTGTACAACAATTAGATTATGAGCTCGAGATTTCTATCGCGTGATAGCTGATGAGGGCGCAGCCCGAATCAGCTATCACGCGTAGAAATCGAGAGCAAATAATCTAATTGTTTTAGTATAAATCTACTAGCTGTTCAAAACTAAAGTTAACAAGTAAATTATCTAAATCCTCCTAGCAGACACTTCAAAAACGCGAAGAAGCGGCCGCCATTTGTTGACAACCGCTACTCACTATCTATCACAGAACAGATAGCGAGTAGCGTAGCCAATCAGAGAACGGCATTCATGATAGAAAGCTAGTAGATTATATTTATACTAAAACTTGTTAGCGGAAGAGTCTCATGCTTTCGTGGGAATCATGGTACAGGCAAAGAATTTATGAGAGGATATATTATTGTCCATGCATGCCGGGCACGAGTAGAGAAAATTATTTAATCCTTAATTACTTAATAACAAAAAACGCAGCCACGTTACATATGACAAGATATGCATCACCTTAAGGCATAATATAAACCGACAGGGCATTGCCAGCTCTGTGGGCTTATTTCGTGAGCTACGCTTACTGAAATACTTGCAAAGCAATTATTATAATAACCAAAGACGAAACAAAGGCTGGGCTGGCCGGACTGGTGAGCGAAGATATACTGAGGGTTAAAAAGAAAAGAATGCAATGATGTCAATTCCCGCCGACTTCAAACTTATTTTAAATGGTAACTTGTCACTACTAATGCTTAGAATTTTAATGTCTTCAAAATTGTCATTTGAGCAATTTATCAAATTAACCGCAGCCCGTCTGAAAGAATGCCAATTCCCCTCTAACTGAGTGAGTCACAGCAAACAGTGCGATTTTAAACAGGTTTTTTTTACTGGCTAGGTTCTTTGCCTCCACAATTAATCTTATAGGTTATACTTTCGTTCTATGAGACTTTCGTATTTTTCGTTTTGTTTGACTGATTCGAATTATTACAATTTTTCACTTACTTGAATCAGGAAATTTGCTAAACTTAATTTTTTGCCACAAAATTGTTATATTGATAACAAACGTGTCTGTATTCAGAAAATGTATCCCAGTAAATTGTCCTCCAGTTCAGTAGCCAGTGAGTATCGTATGCGGTGGTGCCTGCTTTGTCTTCAGCTATCTGCATGATGACACAACTTTTCGTCTTTCCCGGTGTCACCTGCATAGGATCTCACCAAAACTTATAATTTTCAATGGGCGTCCTCTTTTTCTCGTAAAAACAAATCGAAAAAAATCGCAGTTAGACTTTTAATTTCTTAGCTCACACACAATTTCTTTAATTCCTTTTTTCTGTTATTAATATTTAACGAAATCTTCCCGACATATAACATTGTTTATATAAGCGCACAGACGGGAAAGTTTATTCAATTGCTTCTGGGCTCAGTGGTGTGTGCTCAAAACCTTCCAACTCACAGTATTAATACAATCCGATTCATAACGCTGCTTCCTGGAAAGGATTCCTAACTTCACCTGAATACATAACCGACACCGGTAGGTCTTTAAGACGGTGATGTTCAGTTTGGTGCTTTAACAATACTGTAAATTACAAAACACGTTGGGACTGCTGTAAACTTTCACTTTACCTGAAACTAGACACAATGAATTCTGTATAAAAACAAACAATTTTATTTTCCTTGAATCCTGGTATACTGTACAACAGATAAGATTAACTTTCTTACGGTTTTCATAACGTCATGGGTGTCAAATTGAGACCGTCAAAAACATTCGGTAACAAAACGCAATAAAGCAATTCTTTGTGAATGTATTAAAGATCAGAATCGAGCTATATATTTTCGAGACGGCGTGGCAGATGATACTAGAGACTACGGAAGATTCGAAGTTGATATAATTCAAGGAATTTTCTATCGCTTCTTCAAAGTATAGCGTATTCCTCTTCAGTATATAAGATACCTAGTAACACCTTAGGGGAGTAACTGAAGCCGAGAAGCGCTCTATTGCCGGATCATCAGCATATTAGGCTGCTAAGGGAGTTGGAGATGGTTCAAGCTTTGGCCACCCGCTGGGATGCTTGCCAAATTTTCATGTGACAAAAAGGCTTTCTGTTTTGCTCTTGTAAAACACAAAATGTGGTTATTTATCCCTAGCAGCACATTTTTCAGTTTATTCAAGTACTAGCCGCTAGGATTTATTCAGTGTGACAACAAAACTTGTAAAATAAAGTATTTCATGCTAACATTGGTCGAGTAAAATCCAAGCATGCAAGTCTCCCTCTGAAATTTTGAAGTAAATTGTAGTTAATTGGGAATTATTTACGTTTGCTTACAAAAATTAATGGCTTCCTTAACTCCTGTTTTTCTTGTATTCTTTTTCCGGAGTTTGAACAGGGCATTTATCTAGTATCCAACCATTTGCAATTATTCCACAAGATCAGGAAAATGCGTCGATGATTTTCGGGAAGGATAATTGCAGGTGTTTTACTAATGTGTTTGCTTAAAAATTAATGGGTACTGCAGGGTTGGAAACTGATGGAGCGCTCGCCATCTGGCTAGCGACGGTCAGATCTTACTCGCCTGGATACGTTTTTGCTCGCCAAATAACCCCTCCCCCCTCCCGCTCTCCCCCTCTCCCCCTGTCCCCCTCCTACAATTCAAACCAGGAACCAGCTGTTTTGTTTTGTGTGGCTTTTTTATTACCCTGGGACCCAACAGAGGTGTTGTCAACCACACGACCTAATTGCGCTGTTTATCGCGTTGACTCGCCAAAAATAAGTAGCTTCATAGAAAAAAACCATCACATCTTGTTCTCATGCTCAGTGGCGCGGTTTGTTAATGACCAGCAGTAGCATGACAATGATTGGCTAATTTATGTAATTATTCCTTGAACAGAAGCCAATTTATATCATTACGAAGTCAGGTTTCTCAAGCTTTCATAATGTGAAAAGTACTTGTATGTTTACTTTCAGCGAGTAATTTACGAGTTTGACATCCTCTCGTTCGACGGGCTTGACACTAGCATTGGCGAGTGAGCGAGCGTTCATGTCCAACCCTGATATTGGAAACAATACCAGCCCTCCAAAATTGAAACGTCTTCTTTAGTCTGTGTTTTTAATATCTCTATCAAAGGCTGCATTAAAAATGAATTATCTTTATTAAGAATTCTTTTATAGTTTTCAACTGGCCATAATGAAGTTTTTCAAGCTCGATATCCCGAAATACTTCACAAAATCTAGGTATTCTTCATTGATCTTTTCAAATAAAATTATCGCTTTGCTGATGGAGGAAAACTTGCAATTAGCTCACTAGAGAGGACGAACTTGTTTCACAAAACGTACTTCCCAAAAGAGAATAGTTCACAGTAGGTGTACGTGATTATGTACCCAACGTTAGGGAAAATTCAGAAAAAATGGAGCCATGGGGCAGACAGTTTTGCAACCGATAATCCAGGAAAGGCGCAATCAATTTTACTCCAGCTCATGAGAAGACCAAGTGCCACATGAGCAGAAGGTGTTTTCCACAAGAATTGGAAACCGTCGGTCTCATTTGTTCCACATCTGTAATGGCATCTCGGCGAGTCTCATCTCATAAAACCAGAGTGGAGGGGAAAGGAATTCGCTTGAAAGCCATTTTATTCTCAGGTATTTGCATTATAAATAAAAAAATTAAATCCAAGCATACAATTAGAAACCTTGATCGTCACCCTGGCAGACGAGGCATCATAAGTCTTTAATTTTGCAGAATTTTTATTATGATCGCAAGGAAGAAAGAGAAGGGGAAGAACGAATTAAAACTAACAATTGAAACATGACACGACAAAATTGAAATTATTAATGGATGGGGCACCAAACTAAGCTGCATGATGTCATCTAGCCACAGGCCTGCAACTAGGAGCGTTGTTTCAAAAAGTTTCGTTCTCACACTCCGATCACAGTAGCTCAATTATTTAGAAGAAAAAAGAACAACGAAAAGGGGTCAGCGAATTACTATTGAATTATTGTCACTTTAAGCTTGGAAAAGACGTCAAACCGTTGATATGATACCCCACTATCTCGTTAAAATTATACCATTACTTGTTGGCCAATGGTTCGGCGTTTGGTTGATACGGCACTATTGTGCATCAAGTGATGACTGAGAGTGGTGATATTGATCCATCAAAGTATACGTGCTCTAAGAAGGTCATTCATGTCCAATACACCCAATCTGACTCGGATCGTGTTCGATCGGACTCACCGGAAGTCAGATCGCACCAAAGACAACCTTCCTCGTTCTTAACGCACGCACGCGCGACCCACAAAGTAATATCAGAGTCGGGTCGACTCGATCCGTCTTTGCAAACGTCGATCCGTCTCACCATGAAGTCAACCGGGGCTCGCAAGTGACAAAGATAAGACACGCACAGGGAGGGCTGAAAATCTCGACGGATCGACTCCATCTGATCGACTCGAGTCGACCCGTCCAGCCGAGTCGATTCGACTCGAACCGCCACTGGAAGTCAGGTCGCGCAAAAGAGAAAGTAATAAACGTCGATCCTCAGCAAGTCAGGTCGCGCAAAAGAGAAAGTAATGATATGTAAGCTGGTGTATATCCAAACAAGCGCGCCTTACTCGTGTATACTTCGTTGTTTAAACCACAAGCAGAAATGCGAAACCGACAGAAACAAGCGCGCTACACACGTGTATTCCTCGTTCTTAAGCCACGAGCACAAACAAGCGCTTTACTTATGTGTACGCCTTTTTTAAGTACGTTCGCGCGAAAATCTTCCCACAGTGGAAATGTTTTCACTTCCCGC
>JAEMWC010000058.1:100000-142500 GCA_016490735.1 Pachyseris speciosa | reverse complement strand
AGACCATCAGACCCAGGCGATTTACCAGTCTGAAGGCCTTTCAGGGCAGAAAAAAGCTCATTCTTCGTTATTTCACCCTCACAGCTTTCGCGTTCAAGGTCCGTTCATGAAAATTTCAGCTTGAATCTGTACGTCAAAGTCATCTTTGGTGAAGAGATTTTTATAAAAATCGACAAGAATAGACTCAACATCAGACTGTGACGTTTTCTCCACACCATTTGAATCGAAGAGACAATCAAACGAATTCTTCTCAGCACGCTTTTGCTCGAGCCGAAAGAAATACCGAGTTGGTTTTTCACCTTCCTCGATCCATTTGGCACGTGAGCGAATTTTCGCGCCCTCCGCCTCTCGTAATAGGAGGGATGAAAGGGCACTTTCGAGGTCTCTTATTTCCAAAGACATAGAATGGTCACCTTGTGAAAAGGCATGCTTGGCCCAGATTAAACGTTTAGTCAAGCGATTACGTTCGAAATTGGCAATTTTACGCTTACGATAAGAAAAACCAATACATGCGTTGCGGATAACAAGTGTTAAACTATCCCACCATTTCCTCAGAGAACAGAAATCAGCAATACGACCCTTGTGACTATTAATGAGCGCTGACAATTCACGCTTTAAGTCTACATCAGACAAAAGGGCAGTGTTAAATTTCCAAATACTGTTTCGAGGACCAGGGCGATTATCAACAGACAGATTTAAAACAACAAAATCATGGTCCGAAAAAGGACACGGTAAAACTTTGTTTAAGCAAACGTATTTCACTAAACTTTGAGACACCAAAAAACGATCAAGGCGCGATGCCTGAGAACTGTTAGCCCAAGTAAAAGAAATTCCACGAGCATTTTGTTTACGCCAAATGTCAACAAGTGAGCAATCAGACATGAAATTACGAAGAACACGTTTATCAGGCAGGCGATTTTCAGAGCAATGCAAGCGATCAAGAACATTATCAATACAATTAAAATCGCCAGCGATCAAACGAACAGGAGAAAGAAAATAGGAATGTAATCCTTCGAAGAAGGCCCTGCGCTCAGAAACGGTATTTGGAGCGTAAATGTTTACAATATTAAATTTGTGTGACCCCAAAAGCACCAATGCACTAATAACTCTGCCATCAGAATCAAAAACATATCGAGGAATCTTGCTCTGGAATCTAGGAGAGACAAGCAAGCCAACACCGGCCGACCGGCCACTCCCAAAAGACCAGAGACAATCACCAGACCATTTCCGCGCAATTTTATCAGCTTGTAACTTGCAAGAGACATGAGTTTCCTGTAATAAGACAATATCAAAATCAGCCCGAGACAATTCGTGTAAGGCTAGATCACATCTAGCGGGGGTAATTAATCCTCGAGCATTTAAGGTGGCAACTTTTAGCATTGGCGCTAATGGCGACCCCTCCTCCTCCTTCGCACTCTTACCCACTCAGAAGCATCATCAGAGTCAGATTCAGAGTTATTGCTGTGATCTCGCTCACGGGTTCTTGATCTATGACGGCTATCATCCGTATAGTAATCCCGCTCGCGACGGCGATCGCGATCCCGATCGCGGTCCCGCGTCGAAGCACGGTCGTACTCACGGTCCCGGTGTCCATCGTGTTCCCGATCATACTCACGGGACTCGCGTGGACGATCGCGAACCCGCTCACTGTCCAACGATGCATCAGCATTTTTTCGAGAGTTTCTTTTACGATCTTCCTTCTGATCATCCTTCCTCTTTTCTTCTTCCTTCCTCCTGTCCTCTTGCTTCCTTTCCTCTCTCATCCTCTCCGTCTCACTCTTCTCGGGTGCTACCGTCGCACTATTCATCTTAGGGGAATTTCGCTGAGCCTTTTTACCACTGGAATTCAATTGAGTAGATGACCCGCCCGACGCGGCCCCCGCACCGCGAATAGCCTCGACTTGTTCCGGCGAACGCGAGGCCACACTCGCGTACGAGGGCGACGCGGCCGGTTGGGAAATTACGGTCGGCGGGGAAGTTACGGTCTTCACAACATCACCATATGATGAATTAGAAGGCTGAACATCAGTGTTTGCACTGTACAACAAGAATGGACAATCCAGGGCGGGATGCTCATTCGAACGGCAAATAGAACACCGAGTAGACTCCTCGCAATCCTCCATGCGGTGTCCAGGTTTCTCACAATTGAAACAACGAACAGAGGAACAACTCGCGGCCAAATGATCAGAATCCCCGCAACGACGACAGGTCTTCGGTTGACCTGGATACCAGATACGAATGAACTCGCCTTCAATAAAAGCAGTGGACGGGATGTCCATGTGAAGGCGCATTCGAGCAGTACGAATCCCATTAAAAATAGTAGACGCAACTCTGTCTCGACGAAAAGAAAAAACCTTTCCGTACGCCGAAAGCCGCGCAATTAAAATCGTATCCGGCAATTCGGTCGGAGCTTCGAAAACTTTAACAAGCACCACTTTCCTTTCACAATTCCCCAAGAAAACTTGGCAACCATTGATCCAAACTTCTTGAAGGCCGAGGGCAACATTTTTAGCGTCACTAGATTCAAATGACACAATCCACGTGTTGTTTGAAGCGCGGCGCTGTATTGAATTTATCGTGTCAATATCCAGGCCCGCTTTGTCAAGCCCTTCTAGAATGTCTTGACTAGAGCAGAGGGTGTCTATTGCGAAGTACACAGATAACTCCTTCTTCAGACGTACACCAGTTTTTCCACGGGTTTTTCCACCACGTGTTGCCGGGGACTTTAGTAAAACGAGCCCCGCTCGCATATAAATCTTGCAAAACACTCGGTGCAGGAACGAAATCTTCTCGTTCCTCAGCCTCTGGAGACTTGGACCCATGGGAAGTATTGTTTTCCTCGGAAAATAAGACTTGCGTTTCAGCGACAACATCAACATCCGCATTCTCATCCGCTTGATTCTCGTTACCTTTTGTCATTGTGGATGATATATGAAATGAATCACGTATGAACTGCGGAAATGAACCGCCGACCGGTTAGCTCAGTGGTAGAGCACCGGACTAGCGTGCGGGAGGTCGCGGGTTCAAACCCCGGCCGGACCAACACTTAGGGTCTTTAAATAATTGAGGAGAAAAGTGCTGCCTTTGTAATAACATCTGCAAATGGTTAGACTTTCTAGTCTTCTCGGATAAGGACGATAAACCGTAGGTCCCGTCTCACAACACTTGTACCTAATAATCTGTGGGACGTTAAAGAACCCATACACTGTTCGATAAGAGTAGGGGACGTGGTTCCCGGTGTAGTGGTCTATCTCTACCTTTCATCTGTCTTTGACTTTCACGTGTGGTTTGGGTGGGTGGGTGAGATCAAATATGGACTGATAGCGGCAGCCAGAGGCGCCTTTACAGGCTGACGTCCGATCTCACCCCAGAGAAGCACTGTAAACTATCCCTGAAAAGCCCCGACGGGGAGAGGATAAGTAAGTTTGTATGTATGTATGTAAATGGAATCAAATGAAGAATGATCCTCGCAGTTGTGAACGCAATTTATGCAATTGCGAAAAGAAGCCTGAAAAAAAATTCAGGATTTCGCCGGGGTTTCAATCCGTGACCTCGCGATTACCGGTGCGATGCTCTAACCAACTGAGCTATGAAGCCACTGACGTTGGGAGCAGGTCAATTGTGTTCTCGCGAACAAACGGAGAGAGACGGGTCGAGTCGGATCGAAGACCCGACTCGCACAAACAGTCATTTTTGCGTGCGTACTTTAAGAACGGAGAAGGTCGCACGCGTGCTTTCAAGAAGACGAAGTTTCATATCATTAGTTTGTCTTTGGTGCAACCTGACTTCCGGTGAGTCCGATCGGACTCGATCCGACTCAGATTGGATATATTGGACAACCCGACTGGTGTGACGAACCTTAAATTAATGTGAGCAAATGGCACAGAAGTTGATAGCATCATTAACTACTCAGAAGGTGACCTTGAACTAATGGCATCCGCTTTCTATCAGTCTGATCTGTAATTTGACTGGTTGCTGTTAGAGATAAATTACAAATTTTTTAGACAGTCATGGACGGAAAATTGTAAAAGCCTTAGGAACGCAATTCAGTCTACTAAAGAGACATTGGCCAAACGCAAATTATTAGCACTATTTTCGGTTTTGAGTACCTCGCCTTTCATGTGATTGTCTACTATTTGTAGTTGATGAATAAAAGTACTAGGCATACAACAGCGAATACAGATGAAACCGGAAAAATTTGTTCCAAACAGATGCCTCCTTCTTTCACGAAAATTCGTCTTTCCAAACTTTTTACTAATTGTGCGTGTTAGTCTTGTACACGAAATGACCGAAATGACATCTTTGTTGCACAGCCATACATGCACG
Source organism: Pachyseris speciosa (assembly GCA_016490735.1). Lineage (NCBI taxonomy): Eukaryota > Metazoa > Cnidaria > Anthozoa > Scleractinia > Pachyseridae > Pachyseris > Pachyseris speciosa. The sequence goes on along the minus strand of JAEMWC010000058.1, from coordinate 138,174 downwards.
CCACGGAAGCTTTTGAGACTTCCTGACATGTGAATCTCTCTAGTTTATTATTAACGGTGAAGCTTCACAGTGTCCCTAACTTGCCAGCTATTTAGCTATTGATTGTTTCTGTGAAGGAAAAGAACAAAACTGTAAAACCTGAGAGATGCAATTGTAGATGATGCAGCCCGCAATATTTTGGCAAGACTTCAGTTCATACTAACCGGCAAAAGTGTTCCGCAATGATTTCTACGTCGCGATGAATAGGAAAAGACCCAAAGAAGGTAACAGCTTATACTGAATTATTTGTGAAAATTGACCAATAAATTAAACTTGCCGACTCGATGAACTTGCGATGAAATTTGATTTTTTTTTCCTGACAAATGACCAACTCGTACAATCTCCTTCGTTTTGCCGTGTACTTCTAATGCTGCTAGTTGGGGGAATTTCTTTTAACATCAACACACCATTTCCTTCATTTATTTCTCATGAACTCTATATTCAGAACACAATATTGTAAGGACAAATCATATGTTGGTCATTGTGAACGTTTTAGTACACTGTATGTTCCATCAGACGGCAGAATTCATGTTTTGTTGAAACTCCATGTGTGGGTCTGGGGAATTGAAAAATTCTCAACATTTTCTGGTTTCAACTGTTTTTGTGAGATTTACAGACAACAACTTGCAATTTTACAAACGACGTGAGTCCGAACTCATTTGTAGCAATAATGGACCGAATGAGGAGCCCATCCTGACCGAGTTATGAGATTTACATTGGTAGTAATGAACGAGTTTACAAAATATTGAGCAAATGTGTGATCCAAAGTGATGAGTTACGCGTGAACTTGCCGGGGTTTGGCTGGTGATATAGATGAAGAAAGTTTCATCTTAAAATAAAACGTTTATTGGAATTGCTGAGTGTGTGGATGACAATATTTGCCAATTAAGTTTGGAGCTGGAAGGATTTATTACTTTGAATCTTTAATTGGCACCATACAGTGCGATGTTAATAAGCTATCTGTAGCAAAATTACGTGGTAGTGAAGACAACCGAATAACTTATTTATAGTTCCTTTTGTTTCGAGCTGGATGGTATAGCATTATGCAAAAAAACTAAAAGCATCCTTTTGCTTTTCTACCGGTAAACAAACTTACTACGAGAAATTATTGTAGAATTGAAGTCGGGTTTAACTAAGTTTGTTTACTAATACTGAAGCAACCGCGTCATAGCTATATTTTCGTACTGTATATATTGGCTTTTTAATCTGATGTACTGATCATCTCAATGAGAACTTGAACTCAGCATGTGAATTTACAATATGTTTTTCTTATTAGATAAAAAAAAATGCGCTGTTGACTAATCTATTGAATACAATCTCGCCCCTTGAGAGAAAATCTGGCAGATTTTTTAAGTCCGAATCTTAATACCGATTGGCTAATAGAGGCAAGTTCGGTGTGATGTGATAAAATAGCTTTTAAGTATTCTAAGACGTTTCAGCAACATGTAATGGTATTTGAAACGATAATAAATTACTCGAACTAATGATTTTACTTGCTCTAGATACATTTTAAAATTTGTTTTGAGATTATCCGAGCGATACAATGCTGTATCACAAGATTTGTTAATTAAGTCGGTGTATGTTCTCGAGAAATTAAAAATCTCACCGAATTGGTCTCTGCGCCAAATATTTTCGCCTACTCCATAGTTATGACCCTGTAGCACCTGATATAAAACACATATTCATCTGCCGATGATTGAACCAGTTCTGGACGGAAAAGCAGACTTAAGAGAACTGCGGATGTTACGTAACTAAAACCAAAAGCAAAAAGTTATATTTCGGTTCTGTTCATACCTAAAATTACTGTGATAACATATCTTAATGCATTAAGCCTGAGGATAACTTTCGAGGTACTTCAAATCGCCATTGCATGTAACACGGTTTAAACTACCAAAATGAAGTCTTTTTTCTTTTCTTTTTTCATGGAAATAAAATTATCTAATCTATTTTAATACGCCGATGCAAATCAGATTGAGCTAGTTGATAATTTTCTCTTTTCTCGCCAACTGTCCCACAGAAAATGCATTAATCACGCCAGGAGAATCTATATGATGATCAGTTTAGAGAATTAAAAGCCGGAACGAATAATACATAATTATTAGCTTTTAAGCTCTCCAAACTATTTTTAATGAATACAAACATTGTATGAAAGAACCGATCCCGTTTCCTCCCCATTCATATAAACAAAATTGTATTTTAACGACAGTGAGATCTTCAAATAATCCCCATGGAAAACATTGCTTTTTAACGTCGTATCTTGAAGACCGACGTAAAAGAATATTCTAAGAATATTCATTGTCTGGTTACCATAAATATTTAAGGAACACATGCTGACAAATGTGGGTAAATTAAGCGCTTTTAAAACCCACCCTCATTCGAATCCCAGCCCCCAAACAGAGTCAAATTTAAGAGGATTATTTCAAGAGATCGAGCCACCTTATTTTGGAAAAGTAGGGTGGTGGAGCGAGAGTCACTTTCAACTTTGACAACCAAAGAAGCGATCAGTTTAGCCAGGGTAAGGTCCAGCGTCAGTTCTCTAAAGATACAAAGCAGTAGAAAATAGATCAGTACTGTTTTGCTGATGTCAGATAATCATAAAGAAGAGTCAAAAACACGTAGAAAAAAATGGTTTGGGAGTCCACTTATGGACAGCTTAACTAAATTTGAATTTGTTTCAGAAAATGTATTGAAAGCATGATTTGCACATGAAGAGGTATAGTGTTGAACAACGCGCATTACAACGAAGACTGTATTGTGCGATCTCAATATTAGTTCAGTTTAGAGAACGCCGATTGACATGTGATGACATAATGTTTAAACGACCAGTTTCACAGCATTTAACGTAAAATACTTTTCCAGCATGAAGCAATTCTCTATTTGTCAGAACCTGGCTCATTATAAATTTCATGATTCGGAATGTGATGAGGCTAATATCAAGACCAAAACACTCTCGGAACTTAAATGATGTTAGCTAATCTTTCAAGTTAACGTGATATCTGGTAGTCTTTCAGTTTTTAAGGGTGTTCATCAACAAACTATTAAAGTTTGCGCGCCACGTTTGTTTGTGTAGATGCCTCTTAAGTTTGCAACATGTTTACAAACTGTGAATCATGTAAATTGTTATTGCGACGCCGCGACCAACATGGCAATTTTATGCGTTTTTTCGAACTTTAGGTTGCCACAGTATACGAAGGTTCCAATTTCTGAGTTGGATTTTATCCTTAAACTTAAATTTTATTTGACAAACATGGAACGGCGACTTATTATTGTGATGCAAAGGTTTGAATTTTCCTAAGCCAGAATAGGATCAGTCAACATCCACGTGATATGATTACCTAAACTTTGTAGTTGAAACAATTCGAAGCACTTGTTTGAACCGTCGTAAGCGGCCTTACTGAACGGCGGCCACCCTTTCGTTTTTATTCGTCTTGCGAAATGATAAAGACGGCCGGCACAACCGCCAATTCCAGAAGATTCGGCCATGTTGACCGGTCAGTTGCAGACAGTGAAGTCACCTGTAAAATGTCACAATAGAAGCCATAACAACGAAGAGCAACATAAAACTTTATGATACGAAGCAGATAAGCGACAGGAATATTCATTCTGAAGCTGAAAGAAAAACTAAGCTGAATCGCGCTGAAATTGCCCAACCTTATTTTGAAGGAAAACCTAACAGCCTGTAAACTCGTGCTTGTTTTAAAGTTTATCTCCTTTAATATTGTTAAGTGTGGAATTATCAAAAAGCTTTTTAATTTAGTGTTAATTAAGGTTAGCTTCAATCTGAAGCTCTCATGCCGGCTTAATGTACCTTGAATTTTTTCGTGGCTATAAGAACATCAAGAACTCACAAAAAAGCGGCAATTTCTTTCAGCTAAACATCTTATTATTCAGTTCATAACAAGCTATAAGTGTAGCTTTACTGTGTGGAGATTGTTGAATCACTTAGCCTTGATGCTTGTTCTTCTTCCCGCCTTTATGAATATTTTACAAGTTAGTGTGGGGCGTTAAAATCTACATCTTAAGTGCCTGGATTGGCGCCAATTAATCCTCGGGGTTATTGTGTAAAATGCGTCCAAAGTGCTTCTAGAGCTTTTACGATTTTACGAGCAATTAAAGAGATTAAAGCATTGTTATGCAAAACCGTTACCGAACGAAAACCTACACGAAAGCGAAAACTGAAAAAAAAAAAAAAAGAAACTGAAAACCTTGGGGCGCTAACATTAGTAAACAGAGTCGATCGAACCTTTGACATTTGATTACCGATTGGGGTGCCCTAACACTGAGCTACTCGGCCAAAGCTGGGTCCATGTGACAAGCGTCGTTGCCATGATGGAAGTGTGATGGTATATTTAAAGCTTAACGAGTAAATGAAAGATATATTTTCTGAAAATGGTTCAGGCAAAATCGCAACCTAGTTTGAGGCCAGCGCCTTTGACACTCCTTAACAATTTTAGTACTATATCACAGCATCCGAATCAACCAGGCTTGATACATATAGGGCAAATATAATTTCCATTACAGCTTATAGTTCCCTTTTAAAATCCGCATAAAAAATGAAATATGGTCGCATCCTACATCAGCGAGCAATAATCTTGATGACGTACTGAAATGATAAAGTCTTCTAAAGCAGAGATAAACTCGGAAAACATTTCTTTTCCTGCGGGGGAAAAGATGACTGCAAAGGTGAACTGACTCAAGAGAGCTTCTCTGTGTACATCCCTTCAAAAAAGAAGTGTGTGGGATTTCACTCCAACTCTCAAAATTAAAGTTCAAGCATACTGTGCGAAATTATATATAAACAGCAATTCAGTAAGGAAACGGCTAACTGCTTTCATTGAATGTTGAACTTTAGAATATATTCATAGGCTCAGAATTAAAAGTGCCAAGTGCCAAGCTTTATATCATTAATTATGTAACCTTTATAATGGCGCAAGATGCACCTAAACGTCAATTTCTATCACATATATTTCATGTCTCAATAATGATAATAATAATAAATCACTTTATGTGATTGTCGATGTATTTAGCCCAAATGGTGCTAACTGATATTTATTTTACTGTGTTGCTGTATATGCTCTATAAAGAAGCAAATCTGGAATCTACAACAGTTTCTGATCGATCCGAAATTGTTTCAATAGCCACATCTAAAAATGACTGATGTGTGCATTCTGCTATTTCTAGATCGTTTCGTCAAGCTCCGACATGAAGTTGTGTCAGTTGTTGGTGTACGTCACCCTCTTTTTGGCTCAGTCGCTTCTCGTAAAAAGTGTCTTTCTTCCGTGGTTAAAGCCCAAAAATGATTCTTCAGATGGATTTTACTTTGCTGGAAAAATGATCGAGTTAAGCAAATCAAGGCAAGGTTTCGGAGGCAAGCAACTTCAGACGCTAAAGAACATCACTAGGCAAGTACCCGTGGACGAGAGATGTTTTGGTGAAAACGACATGCCTTTATCATTTGCGTTTCACAACAATCTTCCCTACGCCTTTTTCAGCCAAAAGGGAACAGGCCTTCACATTCAAGGCATGTTCCCTTCTTTGCTGTCAGACATTCTCGAGTACTGCTGCCCTGGTGGAGCTAAAAAAGTAAAATTTGCTAAGTTCTTGCGCACGCCACTTGAAGCAGAAGACCGTTTCCTGGGTGAAAAAGTGAACGAGTATGATTTCACATTTCCCATCCACGCACCCTCGGGATCCCGTTCGTTTCGGGATCACCCGTTTATCCCGATAGTTCGCGTGCCCAGTGTGGTGTTCTTGGCGTATGATCAAAACGAAAGGACGAACAAGACTCACGCCATTGCTGCAACTATTCTGAAGGCGTGGCCTATAATGGTGTTCATTCTACTCACGGCGACATTTTCTGGCATCATCATTTGGTTTCTGGTAAGTGTAAATAAATAAATAAATAAATATGTTTACAAGTGGTTAATAAAACCATGGGCGCCGAAGGTGGGCTTGAAAATTCTGAAATTCTCACTAGAAACCCACGACATACGATATATTTCCAAGTAACTGACTGGTAAGCGGTCAGCGATCAATCTTGAATCTGTCATGCCGCACTCATACAGCACCAAACTGTAATAAAATATTGTCTTTCGAGGTGACCTCTTATGTAAGCCTTGTGGTTTCCTGAGGTGTCCTCGCCGCTACTTAGGTGTAATACTTGTAAATATTATGAAAATGGCAAAATAACTAAATAACTAAATAAATAAATACATTTCCAGTTGCTTCTGAGTTGGAAGAGGTGACATTATTTTGTCACGTTTAGAAGAGAAGGGAAGTCTTGCCTGGGTCGCACAAATAAACTAAGTACAAATAAATCAGGAAACTAACTGCTAAAATAAAGCAACATTTGAAGCAAGTGGCACACTCAGACATCAACCCACGGCCTGTCCAGTACCTGACCCATGCGCACAGACATATCCCCTGGGCAGCTGGACAGGCCGTGGCTTGATGTCTGCGTGTGTCATTTGCTTCAAATGTTACTTTCAGTAAAAATAACCCATTTGATCTGTTTAAACTGAAATTGATTAAAATTCTCCGCACACGGCTTTTGTTTCTTCAAGAGGCTTTGGGGTAACTAACATGTCATTCATATTTGAAGGATAGAATAGGTTAAGTTACCTTTCCTCCTTTCCTTCAAAGGAAACGATGAACAAAAAGAATATAAGAAATCTTTAGTACACGAGCGGTTCTTTGTTTTCGTATGAGTCGTGTTTTGCAAATCATGCTTTCCTTCCACAGGATCATCGTCAAAATCCACAGGAGTTCCCTCAGTCATTCTTGAAGGGAGTCTGGGAGGGATTTTGGTGGGCATTGGTTACCATGACAACAGTGGGGTTTGTATTTAAAATATTTCGTTTCAGCTTATGCAGTGATAAGACAACGAGCGAATACGAACTGCTTGTTAGTCGGCCATTTTAATTTTAAACTAGAGTAGGTGTATGAGGAATATAAATTGAAGGAATATATAAATTGAGGAATATAAACTGAAGAGTGCCCAGTTCGACAGTTTGTACATCTAATTCATGTTATACTTTTTTTGTCATTTTTTTTAATTAAATTTATTAACTATAATATTCCGCAGAGCCGACGTTTAGCGACTGTGTTTCAGCAAATGTTGAAAAGGTGCCGTGGTACATTGAATGTTATGGAGACCATTCATTATGCTGAGAAACACGAAATTGCCAGCGCAACGAAATTGCCAACGCAACGTTAGCGTTCATCTTCTCCCAAACAACCGAATCGATTTCTTATTGACTGTCTCTTTTGAGATCATCGCAGTTTTGTTTTACTTTGTTCCTTTTATATCATCTTTGCTTTGATTGTTTTATAGCTGTAAATTTTAAATACATTTTAAAGGATTAGATGGGATATTACTATGGAATCTACACCAGCTTTTGAGTTGCCACAGATAGACTTGTTTTATCAAAAAAGAATACGACGCATATTTATGTATCTCTTTTTGTCGGTAGCACGCTCTCATTATTTGCTGACCGTGGAATTGATGACAATCTTTATGCCACAGTTTTGGTATTTTCTCTTTTTCTTAAAAGTTATGGCGATCGCTCGCCCAAGTCCACTCTCGGCCGCGTGTTCTGTATTTTGTGGATCTTCACTGGATTGATTATAATCTCTATCTTCATCGCCATGGTAACAGCATCGCTTGCAGCCACAACTCACCCACATTTTCCCATCCATGGATCACTGGTAAGTGAGGTCCAGTTTATGTTTCTGCGATGATGAAGAGTGGTAAAGACATTCAAAACTGGCGCGTCAGGAATCTCGCAGAATGAGCGAAATTTTTAAATTGATGACAGATTTTTATTACCTCTCAGATTGAAGATAAATTTCGTCGTCACTTTGACAAAGTCAGCCGTGGATACACGACCGAATGCAAGTGTATCCACGACAAGTTTGACAGAGCCGGTATGACTAAAATTATCGTCAGTAAGTGCAGACTGGTAATTTCACAAAAATCTGATCAAGTTAGGTTCGTTTACCCTTTTTTAGACAATCATTTGTTATCATCGTCATAGTTTTGTACTGACCATTTTTACATGAGTAAAGAACCACGTTGTACTTTGCGAGTAGTTTCAACCCCAAAAGGTAAAAGTCAATATTACCTTAGCCTCTTTAAAGACAAATGTTGTACAGGTTACTTTGTTCATTGCTAATAGTATAGTTTATTGATTTATTTTCGAATGCCTCTTATATCTAATTTCTCAACAGATTGGAGTAGTTAATGGCAGTGAAGAATATCAACTTGGCGTTTTGATGAATGCAGAGATGAAAAGTATGAAATATTATTATACATCGAGTGTTTCATTGCGGCCGGTACAAGATCTTTTTGGAAAGCAAATATGTGGGATGAACACAAACTATTTTGAAAAGATCAAGGGTAATTGTTCTTGCCAAGACAAGAAATTTTAGAAAAGTTCAAGAACAAACGTTACACCTCAAGGATTGGGACTAAGTTTTTAGGTGAAACACTGGGGCGAAAATTTGACCCTCCTTTTAATTTGAGAATTAAACTGAAAATGATCTAAACTGTCATTTCTTTGGCATTGTTGTTCCATTTGCGTTTTCTCCTGGCATTTTTAGCCACTATTTTCAAACGCATGGAATTTGAAGTACTAAGAGGGTCTCAAACACACTCATTTAAAATGTGCCTTAAATGATACAAAATCATTTTAGGAATTTCATTGAACTTAAAGCGCTCTCTTTGTGTCTTTCTTCATTGCAGTCTTTTCCCAAGCATTAGGCATAACAAAAGCCCTTCTGAACTCGGAAATCGACGGAGCATTTTTCGACAGTTTCATGATAACAGCGCAATTGAACCAGATCAGGGAGCACCCGGGACTCAGAGTGGAGCGTACAATTGAACACCCCGTGATGTACGGAATGGTTTTGGCGAAAAATTCATCGCAGATGGAGACTTGCGCCAGACGCTATGTTGAAAACTACCCGCGAAGAGTCTTCCAGAGAATTGCTCATCATCTGAAACCCCTTAAGGTATGACATATCGCTGATTGTTAGCAAAAACATAATTCAGTTAGAAAAGGCAACTGTCTCCGAGCGTTAAAGCATTCACGATGCCTGGCTGAGCAAAAAATGGAACATGAACAGCTTGAACGAAAAAGCAGCAAGGCCTCAGTTGAGATTTTCCCGTAACGACCCAACGGTCGAGGTTATTAAGTTTTTTTCATTATATGGCTAACAAAACGGTTCTAAAGAAAGTAAAAAGAAACCTCCTTAGTTCAAGCGGAAGTCGTCACTTCACATCCAGTAATGACGAAGCGCGCTTATCTATCCATTCATCGTTTCAAACCCAAGTCAAATTTTCCTGGTCGTATTGTAGCGTAATGTGGCCTATGGATAACCTTTTAATTTGCATAATCCATAATCAGCCCGTGGGTATTACGGGAGAATAATGCCTTAGCGCTTAGCTGAGCTTAGCCAATCAGAGCGCGCGTTTTATCCGCTACAAACACTAGCCAAATAAAAAGAGATTTATCATAATAATGGTTCCAAAGAGTATCTTGCCACGTTTTCATATCTGCTTCACTTCGTTCGTTTCTGACCAGCCCCGCTATTAATCCGCACCAACAGGAACATACCACCCTGGAACGAAATGATTATTCTCTATCTTTCTGTCTGTCTAAGGGGCCCATTTTCTAGAAAAATAAGTGTGAGAGCTTTCAGTCACCTACTGTATAAGAAAGGCTTTCCTCCAGTAAATATCTTAGCATAAATACTCCCACAAACTACAGGTTCCCTTATACTGGGAGGACTGGTCAGCGATTTAGAGCCTGCGGAGCTGAGAAGGCGCCTTTAGCGAGCTAATGGCAGTCAGGGCAGACTGCTTAAAGCGACTTAGTGTAAAGCGACTTAGTGTGTCGCTTGACACAACTCCACGAGGAAGCAGATCCCATACGCGAATGACTCTTGCCAAGGAAAAAGAGGAGTAGTTCAAAGATGATGATGATATAATTCTCGTATCTTGCCCTAAATTTTCAGTACACAGCATGCCGAACTTGAGGTCCTATCCTTCATTCGGTCAAACCAAATAGAGTTGTAGTGACAAACCTAGAATGGACGAATTTTGAGGCCTCTAGACACGTCTCAAATATGAATAGTATATGCATGTGTAGATTTAAGAATACCGCGCACTTGCGTGTGCCAAACCATTGGATAGCGACCTCCAACTATGAATCGTCCTGATAGTACTGAATGATTTTTCCAGGGGCACCCAACGAGCCAAATCAACCAAAAGCTGCAGAAAGGCATTTTTAAGTACCTTATGGTGTTTGAAGTCTGTTTGAAGCGATGTTGTTATAAGCTAGAAGAAGTTCATCTGTTCGGATTCCCTAGCTGAAATTTTAATTGCCCGAAAATGTTAGGGAACAAAATCTTCCTTTGAGAAAATGCAAGCTGAAATGAACTTTCCACGAACCTTCTAGGGAACTCTTTTCTTTCCGAAATGCTAGTTGACGTTTTTGACTGCCAAAAACAGCAATTACGGCCTTTCCGAAAACCTCAGGGGCTATGATTTCCCAATTTGGAATCTTTTACGCCACGTTTTAGTTACGAAAATCCGAGTGCATTCTTTAATCGACGCCGAAAGCGCAAGGCGAATTACCCTCTACCGAACAGATATCTACCGAAACTTGTCGTTGGATGCCCCTGTTTTTCACTTGCTCCTTCATTGTTTTCCATACCGAGCTCGACTCAGATTTTTGCAAATTTTTAGAAAATGATGGTGGTAAATTGAAGTTGGCTATGCGCTAGCTAAGTACATAACAACACAATTACCTGATTCATATCAGTGTCCATGGATAAATTGGATCCAGTAAGATAGTTGAATAATTGTTACTTTTTTGTTGTTGTTTTAGTTCAGGATAAAGGGTATACTAACAAAAAGTTTCTTCCTGAATTATTTTCAGAATCCAAGTGATGCTATCAGTCAGGAAGTGAAAGCAGCGGAGGAGTTATTTTATGAGGAAGGAGCGTTCAAGATGATTGTCTACTGCGGTGTCGCCATTCTGGCCTTACTATGCATTGCTGGTTTAGTGTATGAGCTTATCGTAAAGAAATATCTTAAGCGTAAGTTACTGAAACTAGTTCTCCTAAGCATAAAAACATCATAGCAACCTTGAAGCATTCACAGACTGCCAGAACTGTCCTTGGCTTCTCTCAGGCATCGAAAAGCCGCTAGAACACAACCGATATGTCGATTTCTTGCTTACTATGGCGATGCAATTTTTCAAGCGGCGTAAATCGTATGCGAAGCCGCAATCTTGCCCTTCCGAAGCATAAAGACTGCACTTTAACACTACAACCTCAATTTCCTTGTACTTTTGGTAACTGTTTTCCGCGGATTGTTTTTGGCTTTGCCTTTAGCGATAGCCATGCTAAAGTGGCTTAACTGTCGCCCGAAAGATAACCGTGAAGAAGGTAAAAACTGGACTCGGATGTCCACCAGTGATCCATCATCGAATCGATCTAGTTGTATAAACGTTCAGGCTTTTGATACAGTCTGTTTTCATAACGATTACTACTCGACCCTATCTCCATGGCTGCGTCGTGAACTGCTTCGCAGCGAAATACCTAACATTAGGGAAACTTCTATGAAATTTAAAGGCGGGTCAAGTTGAAGAAATTAATTATATATAAGACAAAGTTGCAGGGAACGCGGAGGGAGAAGAGCTGGTAGGGCCTTAGTCCTACCACTTTTGTTCTTGGATTGATTGTTAGGGCCCCAGATAACATGGATGATGCAGGAATTTTACCACTTGAACTTGGCCAGATATTTTAGCCCTCCCTCTTTAAAATGGTCTCCGCGGTCCCTGCGTGGCAAGACTCTGTCTTTGACTCCCAGAGTTTACAACCGAAGATACAGGGTACTGATGAACCAGTTAATTCGTACCCTAGATGCACTTTGTCTTCAAATTGCACAATTTTCGTAACATTTCTATTTGTTTTGTTTTGTTTTGTTTTGTTGTTGTTTTTATAGCAAAGCGACCAGCAAATGGAACCAGTTACCAGAATGTTGAGATGGCTAAACGATCGAGCCAAGATGAGCAAACACCGGGCGCAGAGGGAGACTTGGACGAGCTTCTACAGGATTACAAGACGTTTCATGATACCTGGGTAGAACGGTGCAAGAGGCTTCATGGGAAACCTCTTCACGGGTGCTAGGTTAAGACTAAATAACGCGTCAAGCTTCTCATGTTCAAACCGTGAGTCAAGCTATTTCAGTTATTAGATGGTGTTTAGGAGCGCGTTTTACTTCTGAATCTTATAACCGAGTTAACTTGCGGTAAATACTTTCTGGCCATCTGATGTAGTACGACAGCCTGCCAAAGTTAGTGTTACAACTTGTGGAGAATAACTGGCCCTTGTGATAAGAGCGAACGCTTCAGAACGTCTTTAATCTTTTTTACACTCTACAATCGAACACAATTAGGGAGTGTTTCTCGAAAGCTTTGCTAAACAACAGGACCTGATAATTATTTTAATCAACGTATATTCGTATTCGAGCAAGTAGTGATGGGCTTTAATCTCAATTTTGATTGGTTGGGAAGAAAAGATAAGTTTCTTTTATATAAAGAAAGACCAAGCTAAACCATTGCACGCAAGAAAAAAACAGAAATGTTAACTCCTTTAATTTGATATCAACTGAGCTGACGTAGCCGATTTTCCATTGCACTGTATAGAGAATTTGTGTATTATGGAATATGTTACGCCAAATAAAGTAGCTTGACAAATGTGAACAGCATAGTAATACCTGGTTGTACTAATACAGACCTGATTTCGTGTGCGCTCTAGCCAAGTAACGCAAACGAGCTCTCCTGGATATGAGCTTGAGGCACTTAAAAGAGCTCAATACGATCGTGGCTTTGTATTGTCAAAATAGATATGACTCGTGGAATCTACTTAAACGACAATTTTCGATCTGTAACATCTTCATTATGGGCTGTTCCCGCTGTCAAAAAGAGGCACTTTGTTTGCATATTATAACATAAATATAAGGTTCGTTTTCCAGTTCCGTTGCAACATCTTCAAACATTGTATGAATTAGGTCAGTGTCTGAATTTCACTCCCTAAAAAGTGGTTTTCAATTGAATGTCGAAAGTAATTCTCTCTTATTTTAGTTTCGCATCACCTCGCTCTATGATTCAGGCTAGCAACATTGGCGCCACTTTCAAAACTCATCGTAACTTTCTCGCGCGCATTTTCCCGCTCTTGGCGCCAGCTGGATGTTGTAGCTTCAAATTCAATGTTTGCGTCTGTTGTGAATGGTCAGAGTAATTGCTTTGGTTTTGACTTTTCCACTCAATTGAAAGTCACTCTATTTGTCATAATATGTGTCTGCCAATAAGAACAACCTGTGAGAATATGGTAACGGGAAAATTTTTGTACTAGTTGCAGTATAACAATTGCAAACTTTAACTCAGGTAAGAAAGTAAAATGATTGAGAGAACAAGGTTAAAAATCTTTTGAACTTGACTTCAGGGTCAATTGTAATAAACTCATCTTAGATTACCCCTGTGCAAGTTGATTTGGAAAATTACGACAGCTAAGTGCCACACTGCCAAGTAAGGTTTGGAGACGCCTCCTTCGTTATTTTTGGCTGGAATCGCAAGCTCAGCCTTCGATCTTCTTATATTTGGTTTTGAAAAATCGCTACTTTCGCGTAGTGGCGAAACTGAGTCAAACATTCATGCCCATGGGCCAGTCTCTCTCGATAAAATCGCGTCGGGCAAATGTGAAAACAGATTAAGTTTAATATTTTACTAAAATCTGAGTGGTATTTGTGATATGATTTTATTCCATGAAATTCGTAGAGATCGCTGAGAAGGTCTCTTGACTATGGCCAGACGGTATCTTGGCATTGAAAGCTACTTATTAACCTTTGCGATTGCGAGAGGCGATCGGCGAGCCTTGTTTTTTAGACACAATAAAAATGGTTAGAATCCACAGAATCAGTCGCAAAAGGTTCTGAATCATTGATCAAAATAACATAATCACGAATAGTTAACACAAATTAACAAATGAATTTTGTTTTAGTAAAGAAAAAACATATACAAGAATTCAAATCTACTCAAAACTCTAGTTACAGTACAAGGAATTTATTGCAAAATATGATTATAAAGTATGTTCAATAAACGTTACGGCGGCCATGTTGGAGGTGAAAAAGATTCTTTTGGGGATTGGACTCTATTTTTATGCAAATTCTTTCCTTTGTTTCATTAAACCAAAATGGCTGCTGGTCACGTGAGCGAACACTCTCTGCTGGTGTTATTTACCAAAGTAATAAAAAACAATTTCAATGCAGAAGTTTGATAAACCTACAGCTATGATTTTTGCATTAATTTGCTCTCATGCCTTTTTAAAGTGGCTGGGCATAAGTTTATCTAACAATAGAGGGTATGCATCCAGTCTCCAGAGATTCGAATGACAATGGTTGCCTGCCATTGCCTGGTTTCATACCGTGAGGTACTGGGTCGAAAGCGGACTTTCGCGGACAAATAAAAAAAAACACACACACAAAAAAAAAAACACGCGTCCGCTGTTGCGAAGGAAAAGACGTCCATATCACGAGCTTATTGTTTCAAAAACAAAAGGAGTCACAACTCCAGTGCCACTTCGTGGCCGAAGCCACGTTTTATTTGTAATTGTCCGCGAAAGTCCGCACTCGACCCAGTACCTCACGGTATGAAAGTAGGCAATGTTGGTGGACAATAACAAAAGAAGCTAACGAGAAATCGTTTGTTCACGGTACACCAACATGGCGGTGATGACGTAACGTGCATGCGCCCTATAGAATATTCCCGCTAGGGCCAAATTACTTGGTATGTTGTCCCGAACAAATCAACTGATAGGATCATATACACAAACGCTCATGAGGCGTGAAACATTAGCTTTGGTTGCCTTGCTGTAATGTTAGGGAGCTTAAGCATCGACGAAGGCAATAGCAACAAAAATGTCAGTTCAAAATGTGAATTCTCGTTATTGTAACTCTTTTGCAATTATTCCAACCTGATCATCTTGTAAAATGTGGGTGAACTATTCAGGAACTAATTTACTGTGGCCGGCGTGTATTTCAGAAATTTAAGGTACAATAAAGATGTTGTTGTTGTTGTTGTTGTTGTTGGAAGTAAAGAAAAGAAAAAAATATTGCTATGCGCTCACGTTCTCCACAAAAAACCCCTTAAATATGGTCATTTCACGTTCTTGTTTTGCGGAGGACGGCAAAGAAATGCACGAAAATGTAACGCGCACGTGCGGAGCGATTGTTTTGCTCAATAAACTAATGTTGTTTTGTGGCGTTCTCGTTCCTGTTGCCGTTCGTCGTTGCTAATATATAAGCTCCCTAATATTATGCGGTTGTACCCACACAGGCCTGATTTCAATTAATTTGTCCTTAAGAGTGATGTGGCTCTTACGTTAAGCTACTATTTCTTATGTTCTCTCAGTGACCGGACCAGAATTTTAAGAATTGCTATAAAAGAAGTGATTTGAAATTAATTTAATTAAGGGTGAGTTAAGTTTTTATTTAACTTAATTTAAAGTATTCTAAACCATTTTTTTTATAACCAACTCGTGTTTTTTATCCCAAACATTCTTTTTATTAAGCAATTCTCTATCTTACAGCAAATGAAAGCTTTGAGACACTGTGAACGGAGAAAAAATTCCGTGTCTCAAACCTGAATACTGCAAAAAACGGTTAAACTCAACTTTTCAGTCTTAGCGTTTACACATCACTGTGTTTATTCTAAGAATAAGGAGGGTATTGCTCAGAGCCTCCATCTCTCGTACCTCGTACAAAGCTCCCGTCCAAACTGGTTCATTTTTAGACGCGTATTAACCTTTTAACTCCTAAGGGGTCTCCCTTTGACGAGAAAAATCGTCTGGCGTTAGACACAGTAAAATCTATAAGTCACTCTTAGGGAGTAAAGGGTTGAGACTTGTGAACACGAGTTCAATATTTTTGGCCAACAACATCAAAAGTTGTGGGTCCACCATGTTGTCATGGCTACGTTTGAACCGAGTTGGGAGTTGACGAGAGTAGCTGGCAGTTGTTGGATTTTGATCTTTCAACTGTTCACAACACCACACTTTCATGGGGGACGATCTGCTATAACTGGTGAATCACTCTTTAACACTTTATGCATTAAACATATGTTGGAAAGCAACTACTTCTCCGACATTCTTCATTGTCGCGTGTGCATCTATTACATAGTAGTAACCATTCATTCTATGCCCTCTTAGCGAACTTCTCTATAACAGAGTTTTTAACTCAAAACAGCTTTTGAAGCATGGCAAACTGTTTTGAGCTACAACTGACGTTTGGTTACTTGTAGTCCGCTGACCCTCACACAGCAACCATGTCTGCATCGCCATTGGTAGCAGTGCGACCGTTGGAAGCTTGATCAGCGGCCAATTCTTTATCGCGCAACTTCTTCAGTCCTTCAATCCAGCGGTCATGGAATATTTGGTATTCTGTGATCATGTCATCAAGACTGGAATGGTTTCCGTTGTCACAGGGATGAAGCTTAACTTCTTCGTCGCTTACCGAATACGTTCCTTTCGGTGCGAACTGCATTTGCTGGTTTTCTGTGAGAAAGGAGCAAATTTTAACCTTCATGCAACTCATTTCGACAAGGGATGCACGCTTTCATGGAGGCGCTCTTCATCTAAACCCAGCTGGAATTTTTAAGGGTGAGATTCTTGCTAGCACAGGCACATTGTTTGGGGGCGAGTGGGCTCTGGCAAACATCGAAATTCCCGCTGCGTCATTCGCGTAACTATAGGGAATCACTTTGAGTGATTAAGCAAGTTTTGGCTGTGCACTTACTGGTTGTTTCAGCTAAATTTTCAGTCAAAATCCCCGAACATGCAGGTACACATCTCCCAAGCCGATTGCATAAGTGGAAATCTCTACTGATAAGCCGTCACTTTTTGTCTGTTCAGCCACATACAGTCACTAAATTTATAAATTCTCCATTAATCGTAAGTGATACCTTTCCGAAAAGACAGTTCAGGTCGAAAGATACACATATTAACTAATGCTTTGTATTGCTTACTGATTTTAGGCCGTCGCCACAAAAATTCCCACACGATTCCGGCAACAAAGAAAGCTACTGCAACCCCAAGACCGACAAACATGACCATTTCAAACACGTCCTCTTGATAAAACAATCCTTCTGCAGCCTTTAACTGCTGATTCTCGTCATCTGTTGGGTTCTGAAAAAAAAAATGTTTAAAAACATTAATACTCGTTATCAGTGAGATCGATTAAAATATCACGACAGAGAAAGCAATGGAATGTACACTGACTGCGGATGGGTAAATTTGGTTTTTGTGTAAATTAATAATTGAGCTGAGAAAAATACTGGCTGAAGTAATGGAATCACAAACGCATGTAGGTATATTCATGTCGCAGATCAAAACGTTCAGTTCATTGTATGGCGTTGCTTTCAAGTTATGTATATATCGAAGCACATATTTCAAATTTTCACGTTTATATTAGCAGCAATTAAACAAGAGGCTCGACAATTAACTGTTGTGTCGTGATTTGAAAGAACACGAAAAAGTATGAAAAACATGAAAGATACAGAAGGAGATAGCGGCAAGGGAATTTCAATGTAGTTTGACAAGTTCTTCACCCAGTATAAACTCGATGACTTAATCTCTCTAAACATGATGGACAACCGGCAAGCGGACCATCTCAGCTAATCGCACCTATCGGCTTTTCATGTTCAATTCATATTCACATTCAATTCGCAGTTTTATAGATTGGCCTACCTGCCCCCTTCCTTGTGAGCCACATAATTCAGTCTTACCTTGAGTGGAACGAGATTTTCAGCGATGATTTCAAACACTTCCTGGGGATGATTATGTAGGAAACGTCGGAAACACTTCTCAAGTTTTGAAGAATTTTTAGCAAGCACCACTCCATACGTTATTTGATGATCAATGTATCTTTCGATTCTGATTGGTTCTTTTTGGATCAGCTTCAGCGAGTGAGTGATGACGTAGTTATCCACCAGTGCTCCATCAATTTTATGTGCCAGTAGAGCTTCCGTGATTTTCATGACGTGAGGGAAAACTGTAAGAAAGACATAATATTGTCTATGAATTAAATAGTAAGTTAGTTGATCTGCAGACCAGTGGGACACTTTGAATAAGAACCTAGATAAGCGACCTGGCTCACCAGGGGTTGTAGTAGTTCAGTGGTTAGAGCATCTGACCGGTGTTAGGGAGGTCGTATGTTTGATTCCTGCCTGGGACTCTGAATTTCTTTTCAGTTGTCCTTTCGCCCGTTGCCAAGCAACTAGCATATCATCTTTCTCACGGGCACATCATATCACACCATTACCATCATTAACAATTAAATTGTAAGTGTTTGCGTTTTGGAATGGCTGTGTACACTCGGCAGCGATTTCCCCTAGTTTTGGGGGGAATCTTCCGTAAATTAAATATGGTTTAGCTAGCTTACATGTGCAGTTACGTTTGGCTTTGATGTGGTTACTATTCTTGAGGCTAAGAAATTACCTTCCATATCAGCGTTCATGGTGACTCCCAGCTTAAACTCTTCACTGCCATTAACTGCTCCAATCTGTGAGGAAAGAAGGATAAATCTAAAATAAGACTCAATAAAGCAAGCGCACCTGATATGATGAAGAATCTTGGATGGTGGTTCTCTTAATACAGTCAATAAAGGTGAATTGACGCCTTGCTCTAAGAAGGGCAACAGAGCAGACCACTTAAGAAGGTCTGAAATCGTCAGGGGAATAACGCAAGGTTTTATCGCTGTTTTGCGAAAAACTTAGAGATATGTTTTGCTCTACCTTTGAGCCATGGATTTTGAAAACCTGAACAGTACTGGCAGATAGCGAGGCGGTGACGAGGGCTGTAAATATCGAGATAATGATAACACCAGTGATGATCCACAAGATGCAGAACACGCGGCCCAAGGCTGACTTTGGAGATCGGTCACCATACCTGCCCATAACAAAAAAGTACTCTGGTTAACGGTTAAACTTAAATGGTGATGGAAAAAGTTTTTTTTAGTCATTCACCCAGACATTCAAATAATGATTAAGTCAGTCGGTCAGTCTGTCTGTCAATTAATCATAAATAAGTGAATCAGTTAGTCAGTCAGATAATGAATGACCAGTTAATAGTTCTTCTACTTTAAGTCAGTAAGAAAGTTTAATCGGTAACTGTCGCTCATTCACTGACTATGGATGGATGAATTAGCTATTCAGAGTGAGAGTAAGTCATTTAACACATATTAGTCTGTCAGGCAGTCTGAGTCAATAATTCTCCGGTCAGCTGGCCCTCTAGCAAATCATTTGTGGACACATTTGCAAATCAGCCAATAAGACGTGCCAGTCGTTCATTCATTTTTCTAATGAGACAGTTAGTTAAATATGGAGTGAAGCCACAAAGCCAATCAATTATTTGATTCATTCGCATATTTGGTAATTCTTTATGCAATTGGTCAAACAGTTAAACAGTGTGAGCTTGACAATCAGACATGCTTTATGTCGTATATTCAGTGAAGGCGTCAGCTACTTAGTCAGCCAGTCTGTCAGTCACTTGGTCAGTTAGTCATTTATTCAGTCATTTGATCGATACCAACCATTGTCAATCTTATCGTTAATCAAATAAACATAGACCGGTGCAGTGTAGTCAACTTGTCAGTTAGTCATAAGCTTTCAATTTTAAGTGGCGTAAGTCCGTCCTCCTGTCAGTCCATCCGTCAGTTCGACGGTGAAGGTAGTAAAAGAGTCAATTTCTCAGGAAATTAACCAGTTGGTAGAACGCAAGTCATGACTGCCTTAGCCACCCATTTAGCGTTCCAATAAATCACCAGGAACTTTAAGCTTAAAAAGAAAGTTGATGGAACGTTTCCATACCCTACTGTTGTCATAGTTACCAAAGCCCACCAGAATCCTTCCCAGGCTCCTCGAAGAAAGGGAGGCGGAAACTCTCCAGGGTTGCTTGTGTGGTCCTACGAAATAAGAATAAATATGGAATAAACTGTATTTGCAAACATCTGCTAATTCGTTTGAATTAAAGTTTCAGAAAAAATTGCGTTTACTTGCCGCGACGTTTTATACAATAGCAGGGGAGGGTTGTTTGGAAATTAAATCTTAAATTTTTCAATAAAACGAAGCTTTGAGATAAAGTGACAAAAACTATTCGAATCTCGTTCAGGAGGCAACAGAGTCTTAATTTAAGCTGTAAAGTAAAAACATAATTTATTTACAACTGCTAACGTCGCTAACACTGGTATTTTTTTACTCGCAGGGCAACCCTATAATAGCAATTATATATTGTTTAAAAAAAACTGACACAGGCTTACTGAATATACAAGACATAGCATTCACAAACGAGCTACGGCTAGTTTGATGTATTTCTTTCCTTTCCCATGGCAGGCATCCCTTTTTCTCTTAAAGACAATGCATGGAGTATGCATTAAAAACATTGAAAAAGACCTGATTGTTGCGAGGAATATGGCAGGTGACAGGGACTTGAAATCTGAGGGAAAATACCGTATTTCCTCGAATAACCGCCCACGCCGTAATAAGCGCCGTCCCCCAAATAAGCGCCTGCCTCCCCTGCCCCTCACTTTCTTAAATAGCAGGGATACAAAGAAAACCTGTTTCTATTTTCACTTTATTCATAATCGTTTAATCTTCAACTACACCAACATCAGTACATGTAGGAGAACAAATGAGTAAAGGGGGTTACTTTCTAAAGAAACTGTGGTGCTGCGTCGGTGGGGGAGTGAAACACGAAAATTTGGTTGAGTTAATGATGTAAATTGACCACCGTAAAAAATCCGCTTTGACGAAGGGCTAACGCTCGAAACGTCAGCTTTTTTAATCCCTCTACGGTGCACGTCAATTGACGCTATCAACTCCGTTGATAAACAAAATTTTCATGTAGGGGAACAGTTCGTTTTCCGTTAAGTCACTTCCAGTCATTCCTATCTCCATGTGCTTGCAGAGTTCTTTTATTTGCATTAGCCATTTGCATTAGTTACAGTTCGCCGTTAAAAAGGAAAACTCAATTTCTAGTGACATGATCTAACATTTAAGACTACTCACCAGAAACCAAATGATAATCCCTGAAAGTGATGCTGTTACTAAGATGAAAACCAGCATTGGCCAGGCGTTAGCGATTGTCGTAATCAGAATATGGGTCCTGGTCTTGTTAGGCTTCTCATTGTGAACCAAAAGGATGACACGGGGTGCTTTCACTACACCGATAAATGCCCGGTCCCTTGGAAATGAGAACAAAAGAGGGAGATTTAGAACTTAACATTAAGGTGGCTCTAAAAGGTTTTGAAGGGCCTTTCACCACTTTAACTTAAATGGATCAAAGCTAATCACACTTTGTCAGTTGATGGTACAGTAATGGTTTCAAACAAACTTCCAGTTATTGGTGGTCTTTGAGCTGTGGGCATGTCAAACGTCCCTTTGAGAGATGTTCTATTAATAGATTTACTCGGGAAAGGGTTGACTTCAAGGCCAAGTATGGGAGATAGAGGCTTCCCTTTATGGGCTCCTGATCAAATGTATTGTTATTACCTGAACGAGTCGGTGGAGGAATCATACCCATAGAGAGGGAATGTTAAGTCAAACTTGTCTTCTTCAATATCGTTCTCCGCGTTTCGCACAGACTTTAGAAGTTTGCCGAACAAGACTTTAGTGTCCTCATGACAGCAGCTCGACACAGCAGCATTCACAATCCCAGGGAACATCCCATCGACTGTTAACCCCGGGATTCCTTTATTCTTTGTTTGGTAAATGGCCGTGTACGGAGGGTACTGGTGCCAGGCGATGGAGATAGGCAATCCACTTGCACAACGATAGTCGAGGGAGAAGTTCTTCGCCAGGTCTGTGTAGTAATGCATTCTTTTGCCAAATTTTCTGCTGCTGCCTTCCAGTGCCAGAGAAGAGAAAGGAATGTGAAATGATGTGTCCGAGTGGTTTCTTTTCGTCCAGTAAGGAAGAAATATGGCCTCTGTGTCGGGAGCGACGATCGAGAGGGTTAAAACCAGAAAGAAAAGGGAAAACATAGTTTCAAAACAAGCTTTGGGACAAAATCTGTAAAGAAAAGTGAAACGCGATATTGTAAGTATATTATTAAGCTAGCACTCCAGGGTAAAAAATGAAAAATACCATTATCAAGGTTGCAATTTGTCCAGGTTTTTGCAGGTTTTTTCATATCAGTTTTGTCAGAAAACAAAATGACCGGCTCCTAGTTGGCTTGTTAGCTCAGTTGGTAGAGCACTGCACCGGTATCGCAGAGGTCGTGGGTTCGAATCCCGTACAACCCTGATTTTTTTTTTCAGGCTTTTTTTTTTCACTACTGCTTTAGTAGTGTTCATAACCGCGATGGTCATTCATTCTTTAATCCGCAGTTCAAATGTATGATTTTGATATATTCATTCTCAGTTCTGTCAGTGTTTAGCACTATCAGTTTAAATTTAAAAGCAAACTCTTTGCCCAGTATATCTTTAAGTACCCAGGCATCCAAACCAATACAAGTTCAAAGCAAAGCATGTCCACAAAAATCTATACATAAACTCACTATATGACGTCTCTTCTAATTAAGTTTGGCTGAATGAAAAGTGCCCTTTAAATTGAATTATAACTATTATTACAATTGAACTTTTCGTAAAACAGCTTGGTATGTTTGACGAACAGTTTTCCTCTGGTTACAAAAATGCATATTATTTCATTAAAACGTTTCAGAAACATTTCGAAATTTATTCACAATTTATAGCCGTGAACCTTCCGTGTTGTGTTTTATTACGGAAAGTGATGCATTTTTTTAATAAACTAGGCTCCGTTTCGCGAGAATCGATCAAGCCAATTTCTGTGGAGTTAAGGCTTACCTCGACACAAATCAAAAGAGCGAATTATTAAAAGTTCGCAAACGAACAACAAAGCTGCCAGGGTAAGATTTGCAACTGGCAAAACTGATGCTGCCGCACTTGAAAACTAAAAACAAAAAACAGAACCTCTCCCGGGGGAGGCTCCGCCCCGAGGTCCGACCCCTTACCCTTTTATATACCATTTTTGACAGAAAAGGTACCCCTTTCGCATACTTTCCATTGACAAATAGTACTCCTTTCGTATACCTAAAACAGGAAGTCTTCTTATCATTTTTACGTAGCGTTCAATAAATAAAACAGTACAGTCATAAGGTATGTGTGTTCGATATATCTTAATGAAAGGCCCTTTTAAATACCTAAATGACAGATTTCCCTACCCTTTCATATTCTTCGACTCGTGGAATCCCTACCCTTTCATATACCTGAAGGGTGAAAAAGGTACCCCTTTCGGGCGGAGCCTCCCCGTATAGGCCATTATAGGTATCCCCCCCGCCCGGGGAACCTCTGGCTACAGTGTCGGATTGTGGCAACATAATTTAAACAGATCTGTACGTAAAGATCATTGCGGTTAGATAGCAGTATTGTGTATATAATGCAAGCAAACGTTTGACGAATTGCGCTTGAGATTTTTTTTATTTAGACATGGTGTATTTCCTTGCTTAGAATTTGAGAATTCTATGAAAATGGGCTAAGAAAGAGGCTTAGATCAATTTAACTATGTAGTGATTTCATTTTGGGATGTAACAACGATAAGAACTAGTAGCCTGTAAGATAAAGAAAATATGCCAATATGAGTACATCTAAAATCAAAGGCTTTTGAGTAGATGTCGACCCGTGTAATATTTTTCCAACGTTCATTTCCTTCCATTATTGCGATTTATAAGATCATGAATTTTGAATGTCAAAATCCACAGATGAAGGCAACAGTCTTCACACTAAATTAGTTTTGGGTGATTTCAAGTACAGACATCGAAGATCTTGACTTCTGAAACTTGCTTGATGGACGGATTCTAAACGTTCCGTAATAATAGAAAACTTGTGTACTTGTACGTACAAAAACATCCGTATTTGACATTTTCAAGGGGTGTGCAACGACCAAATCACTTGCGCAAAGTAACAAAGGACCTCCGTATTTTTTGCCCTCAGAGAGATTTTGCGAAAGGGAACTGCATTCACTCTATTAGTATTCGACCAAAAAAGAACAATTTTTCAAGAGTCATTTAAACCAAAGATAGCATCAACTGAAAAGTGAAGAACTTTCGCTTTAGTGCACAAAGACTAAAAACGGTAACGTGATACGTAATTGTATAGTCACTTAGTTCTGTTTTGCAAAAAAAAAAATCATTTTAGTGCGTCACTACACCTGAAGAGTCAAAACCTATTTAATTACTGTCCAACGAATGGCTATGGTTTAAAAGTCTTCCAATAGCTGTGCTCCCAAAGTACAAATATGGACAGGATTTACATGCTTTTTGTCCTTTTCCTTATTATCTTTGGACCAACAATGGCATTTGCTGAAGTTTACGAGTGAAGCTAGAGCCGGTTCATTGTTCAAAATAGCCTTTAATCTTTTAACGCAATCATTTCTTTCTGATTTCATTGTTATTCAAATCTGAAAAGGCCATCGAAAGCTTGGTATATCGTTATCCACACGTCTTCAGAGTTATGAGTTCGACTGGCGTGCTCGTTTTTAAAAATCGGAGCAATAGGAGAATGTTCATCAGTGCTAAGGCAATTTATTTCAAAGTAAAAGTAGTTTCTTCTTTAGCTATGATGTTTTTCTTGACAGACAAAGTCTAATGAAACTTCTTCGGTAGCAAATGTTTTATTCCCTTTAAAAAAAGGTCGGCACACACGAGGGGACTAGTCCCTGCGACTAGTCCCCGCGACTAGTCCCGGGGACCAAGTCCCTTCGTGTGAACTACCCATTTTCATTAGAAAATCTAGTCGCAGGGACCAAAATTTGGTCCCTGCGACTTGTCCCACGAATTCAAACCATGTTTGAATTTGTGGGACAAGTCGCAGGGACTTGTCCCTTCAAATTATGCTGGTCCCTGCGTGTGAACTGTTCGTGGGACTAGTCCCTGCGACCAGTCCCTTCGTGTAAACTCTTCAGGGGACTAGTTGCAGGGACTAGTCGCAGGGACTAGTCCCCTCGTGTGTGCCGACCCTTATTGCTTTTTCGCCGCAAGATTTTACTGCTCATAAACTGCTAAGATGACGAGCTGTTTTCACGGCTGTTTTAGTCAACATAGATACATATCAACCAGTCAAAGAGAAAATATATAGAACTAAGGAGGCACACAGGTCATATAAATTCTGATAAAACATTCGTGGCAAATTTGCCGCAGATTCAGAAATTTCTCCCGCTATTAAGAGTAGCTAACAGTGATTCCGCTTTGATTTCAGCTATTTTGAAATGCAATGTTACTCAAGTCCGGAATTACACAAAATACCCATACCTCGGAGGTGAAAACAATTCCCACATAAGAATCACTACGGCAGAAAACAAGCTGTGGGATGCAAAACAAACTTACTTGATATTACTCAGAATAACACACCAGTGAGGGCATCCACGCTTCTGTAAATAAAAACTGCAATTTTAAGCTTTGAGCAAATCTGCAATGCATAATTAAGAACATGTACACAATCACTGTAATAGTGAACACACTAGCTAACTGAATATATTTACTTACAAACAGCACCTGCAAGATCGATCGTTTTACCGCCCTGAGGTTTGCCAAGCTTTCGGTGGAGGACAAACTGTACTATTTTTTAATATTTTCGTGAGATTTCAATAAATCGGTTTACAGAATGCACCTCCCGTCGCGAGATACACGACCGCAACCAAGTTTCTTTATCCTTCATTTTGATAATGGATGAGTTCAAATTAAAGCCGGATTCCGCGGTGCCGATGTCTTGACTGGCAAGCGAACGGTTTTCATCCGACTCAGCCACTTTGATGTGATATAGGCTTTTCAGAAGTTCGTTCTTTGATCTAGATTATCAACCTGTATTTCCTGTTTTATAACTCATGACTAAAAGCAAGAATGGACTGGAAACAAACCAAAAACATACCTTGCTGTAGTCATGTGAAGAAAACAACTTAAATCTGTGACCGCGTTCTAAAGTACAGACGCTTCATCACAATATTTTGATTACTCTAATCCCCCAGAGCTCTCCACAAAAGTAAAGACTAATTAATAATGAAGCCGTCTAGGGACAATTGTGAGCATAATGAATCAAATCGCGTTCTGTTTACAGTAAATTAGGAGACCGAATGCAAAAATGGCGTCCTTTAAATTATTCTTTTGTTCGTATTCAAAATAGCCTGACTAACTTCGTTCGGGATAACAAATTCTTTAGAATTTTCATCTCAAAAACGAGGTTAGTCGGGCTATTTTGAATACGAACAAAAGAATAATTTAAAGGACGCCATTTTTGCATTCGGTCTATTGAGCAGATCGATGACTCAAAGATAAGGCTGGAAAAAATATAAAAGAAATTTTCACATCACCAAGAGAGAAGAGAATGCGACCTCAAGTGGGATATGGTGTGAAGAATTTGTAAGTGTCGGGGCGGCATGATAGCGAAACGAACAGCGGCTGTTGATAATCGCTTCATTCTTTAAATTATCTTTATGTATATTTTCAGTTAATAGGTTTATGTTAACATACTCAACGTAATTAAAACTGGCAAAGTTTTACACAGGCCACAGTTACGGATGTTTAGTCTCCCAGCTGTTTTAAGGTCTCCTGCTTAAATAGCCGCTATTTGTGATCTCGGAATTTCAGAACCCATTAACAGTGGTCAAGTATGGGTCACCACTCCGATAATTGCTAGACAAAAGTTTAAGGCTTTGAAATTTACTGAAGATGTTATTTTAGGCTCAATACATTTTGACAAAGAATCCTCAGCGAACTACAATTTCTCGCTTTATTGTTGTTACAGTTGCGACTGTAAACGTACAGAACATGAAAAACATGACGTCCAATCATTTAGTTTTATTTTCTTAACACAAAAGCAATATAGAATCACTTTTGCGTAATTAAACCACAATTCCAGAATCTTCGATCACGGAAATGAGATAAATAAACTGAGCAGATTCCGCTACAAAATTCCGTTTCAATCAAAGTGTTTGTTTTGAAGGTAGAAGTTGTGTAAACACATTTTGTGCCAACACTTTCAAACATACCACAGATACCAGCTGAAAAGAAGACATATAGTCCATTCACGCTACATGTTTGTAAAAACAGGCTCATACCTATTGTCGGTGTGTGGAAATCACAATAACTGAAGAAAAGTGAGTACCCACGGTTTGGCAGTAGTTTCTGCCGCAATCCGTCAGTGTGACCCGTTCGATTTATCGACAACTTTGCTCAGTCGATCGTAATCTCGCATCTAGTTTCGGAGCGTACGATTATCACCCAAATCTTATTACAGAAAGTCCGAATAGAAGTTAATGGAAACAACAGTTGCTGAGAGCAGGGATTTAAGCAATTTAACTGGTTGAGCTTGGCGTGTCACGGTGAGTTGTAAACTAAATTGTAGCTGTTAGCTGATAAGAGTTGCTATACGATAGGACTTTTAAAAGAGTTTAAGTCTGACTCTGCGCATGCAGCTTTAAGCATTAATAATTGATGAAGAGTTTTCTTCGGCAATATTTTTATACAGCTTTTACTGGTTCCATAAGAAAACAGAAAGGCAAACGAACGCCTAAGCCCAATTAACAAACAAAAGTTCAGTCAGATGAGCGTAGGAAGAGCCGAAAGACCAACTGAACGACCGAACGGTCCACCAAGCGGAGTCTGGGTTTTGGTCGAGGGTCGAGGGTCGAGGGTAACATGTCGAGGGCTCTCTCGGTATCTGTTTCTCCGGTCATTGTCATTGTCATTATCATTTCGCTCACGATATCTTTTTCTCCGGTGTGAACTCGGTGGAGTGTGGGTTTTGGTCGAGGGTCGAGGGTAGTAAGTCATGGGTCGAGGGTAAAATGAAAAAAAAAAAAAAAAAAAAGTGCGGGCATCTATAAAACTATTTTAGAAATTTCTATACCCGGACCTGACCCGGACAGATACAAATAGGCGGCCAAGGACTACGAGAAAACGATGCAAAACGTTTGTCACTCGAGGATGAGTCACGCAAGCTGTTTGCAACCCAGCAAAGAGTCCCTTGGGAATGTTTCATTGTCTTCTGCGGCCTTAAGCCTGGTTCACACTTTTGAGATAAGGACAAGCGCAAGCACAAGCATAAGCACAATGACGTTCACACTAGCGACTTACGCATGTGCAGTGCGAGTCACATCGGTGGATAAACAAGATGCTTATGCTTATGCTTATTTCACACCAGTTCCAACTTGTGAAATTCTTGGTTTTCACATGACGTCATCAAAAACTAAAACCCAAAAGTAAACAGACTTTTGCATTGTTATCTTCACACGTAAAAGACATATTAGAAATATATCTGCTTCCATGTTTTCAGCTTGGTAGCGTGCTTTGTTTTTAAAATAGAGCAGTTTGAATTTGCTAGTTATTTGATTTGATTTAGTCTCCCCAGTTAGTAGAGCATCTGTGCTCAGCTAGAAAATTTGAGACTTTAATAAAGTTATTATCGTATTATTATTATTATTATTATTATTATTATTATTCAGAGTGTGTGACATAACGGATGTCTGCCCACAAGAATATAACGTACATGAAAACATCGAATCACTGTGTGTTTTTGAGGTTTTAAAAGCCAATATGACAAGAGAACCGTCTATGTGAAAGTTTGCAGGCTCAGCAGAGTGAAGAAAGCCTTTGAGATAGCTAAAGTAAGTTCCAGATGTTTTTCACTAGTTTCCGGCCGCCATGTTGGAGCTCATCAAGAGGGGCTCCATCATGGCGTTTCCATACTAAACCCAGTAAGTTTGAGTGGTACATTTTGACGAATAACTCGAGTACGGGACATCGCACAGCTCTGAAGGTTGGGAATATTGTTTATTTATTTCTCTTCTACAATATCTCAATTTCTCGACTATTGATTGACGATTTTATTTTTGTACTTGCGTGACGTGCGCGTGACTGAAAACCAAGAATAACCATATGCAAAAGCACAAGAAAAAGGAAAATGTTCCTTTTTCTTGTTCTTATGCTTGTGCTTATTTCACTTCAATGCACACTAGCATTTTCTTGTGCTTATGCTTGCGCTTACGCTTGTGCTTATGTCACAAGTGTGAACCAGGCTTTTTAGTCTCCTACGCAGCCGTTCTTCGTCTCTCTCTCCTACGCAACCGTTCTTTGTCTCGTCATGCAACGCTCCTCGCCACTAACGGCTGCTGAAAACCGAACCACATTCTTTTCCCGACTATTAGCCAATCAGGCTCAGCCTTCCATTTTCTGGAAGGTGTGCGCGCCAATTCCTCAGTTAGGCGTACCTCCAATCACAGTCTTGTTTATATCGGTGTCTGGAGTGCACTAACAATGGACTACAGTGGAGTGATAGGAAACGGTTAGCGTTTTGTTTGCGTTTTTAATAGGATACTAGATCTTT
Source organism: Pachyseris speciosa (assembly GCA_016490735.1). Taxonomy (NCBI): domain Eukaryota; kingdom Metazoa; phylum Cnidaria; class Anthozoa; order Scleractinia; family Pachyseridae; genus Pachyseris; species Pachyseris speciosa. The sequence continues at coordinate 108,680 of JAEMWC010000058.1, read as the reverse complement.
ACCGGCAATTGCACTTGACTTTGTTCCTGTGTAGACTAGTTTGGAGTTGAGGTTAATCGTGAACGAAATGTATGTGACAAAATTTTTCGGGACTTATAATTTTGATTTGGTAATGCACTCAACATGAGACTGTAGGCCGGATATCTAATTGAATCGCAGATAGGAAGCCAGGAACGTAAGTCATAGGCGCCCTAACGCCGCTTTTAGGAGTCAATAGGAGAAGAAATACGAGCGCTAACTTCGCCTTTACCAAATTGTTGGAATTTTATTAGACGCTTTCGCTCGGTCAGTCGCGGACACGTTGTCGTGGACAGCCTCTCCTGATCGGGAATATTTCGTATCTCTTCTGTAGCTCGTAGGAATCGCTTTGCTCTGGGAAGTTCCCTTTTACTGAAGACTTCTCCTCTTTCTCGTTGAATTTCTTTTTACGAGGCCCGTTGGAACTTTGTCAACCGCTTGTAGCAAACATACAAAATACCTGGCCACATCACTTACATACATTCAGGAATGACAATAACGTCCACTGCAAATGAACAATTCGCTGCTGTTTGAAAAACACCTCACATCTTCATTGGGCGTCGATTGAATGATTTTTTACAATTGATCGAACTTTTGCCAAAGATCTTTATTTATCGTGATTTGCCGACGGCGATGATCCCGTAAAACACTATGGACAATCTTCTTAGGAATTGTTCCATTCCTGACCAGAGTCCGTGACATCTCTGACAGAATGAAAAGCATGCTGGTTTCTCTGACGTCATTGTCATTTTTGTGATACATGATTGGTTAATTCATTAGACCGCAAACACAAAGGGAAAGGAATGTGGCTCGGTTTTCAGCAGCTGTTAGGGACGGACCATTATTTTTCTGGAGGTAGGGAGGACGTATGGAAAATATTGAAAAAAATTGTTTGCAGGGCCTAAAAATACAAAATAAATTGCTTGCAATAGATATCAAATGTTCAAGCAAGCAACCGTGGACAATAATCCTGCTGGTATACGTTGGATCAAACTGGTGATCTGATCGGCGTAATAAAATCAACAGAGAGTATAAAAGCAAGGGCCGATACAACGTAGAATGGTTTTAAGTTTTGTGTACTATATGTCGGCTGGCCAAACCAGCCTTCTTCAGGTACAATGAGAATTTACATTGGAAGGGGTGTTTATGTAGTTATATACCGGAAACACGTAAAACTAAAATGATTGACAGTGTAAAATAAAATACTAGAAAAAAGGTTTAAAAAAAGATAAACTTATAAGAAAAAATTAACTAATATGTTTCTTCGCGGATGTTAAGACCTTCAGGATCAATTGTTCTGCCTTTTGAAATTAAAAAAGCTTCCCTGGCCTTACGGATTGAGTCTCTGTTAGAAAATATTTTCTCAATGGGATTAATTGCATGTCATTAGCAGTGTGGTTAGGAGAGGAGAGGAAATTTCCGCGACTGTGGTAGGTTTAGATTTGGTGTTAGGGTTATCTATGGTACGGCGGTGTTCATTAAATCGGTCTTTTAAACGTCGTTTAGTCTCTCCTATGTATTGTAAATTACAGCGGTTGCATTGAATCATGTAAATGAGGTTTTTAGTGTCACAGGTCAGGTTAGATTTAATATGGCGCGTTTCACCTGTAGAAGAGAAAGTATAGCTTGTGAGTCCATCTGAAATGTAGGGACAAGTAGCGCAATTTTTACCGCAACGGAAACAACCGGAAGGGAGTTGTAGGTGTGAATTAGTAGAATTAGAAGAAAGTTTAGCTGTGACTAGTAAGTCACGGAGATTAGGGCAACGTCTGAAGGCAACAACAGGCAAATGCTGAAAAATGTTTTTGCAGCGGTTAGAAGATAGCAGTAAATTGTAATGTTTTTTGATGATGCTAGAGATGTGAGGAAGTGATGGATTAAAGGTCGTTATAAAAGGTATACGTTTCGGTTTGTTGACGGCTTTGGTTTGTAAAGTGAGTCTGCGGGGATGTCGGCGGCACGTTGTATTTGTTTAGTGATGAAATTGCGGCTGTAACCGCGTTCGTTGACTACTACCTTCAACCTTTAGTTCATAAACTACCATCCTTTGTTAAAGATACTAACGATTTCCTTAACAAATTACTTACCATCGGTAATTTACCCGCTAACTCACTATTAGTTACACTTGATGTTTCATCATTATACACTAATATTCCACATAATGAAGGTATTAATGCCTGTGATCACTTTCTACGTACTTCCCCTCACAATATCATTCCCACCGGCACACTTTGTGACCTCATTCGCATGATTCTCACCATGAACAACTTTTCTTTTAATGATAACCACTACCTTCAAGTCCACGGCACAGCCATGGGCACTAAAATGGCCCCTTCTTTTGCCAACCTTTTTCTTGGGTATTTCGAGCCAACGCTTTGGAAAATGCCCCTTTTCAACCCCACACGTGGCTGCGATATATCGATGATATTTTTATGATCTGGACTGAAGGTCTGGATAATTTAAAAATTTTCATAGATTATCTTAACAACGTTCACCCTACCATAAAATTCACCAGTTCACACTCTTTTCAATTACTAGCGTACCTTTCCTTGACGTTAATGTCTCATTAACCAACGACGGTCATATCTGTACCGACCTCTATACTAAACCTACAGACAAGCACCAACACTTACTCTATTCTTCTTGCCATCCAATGCATACCAAAAAAGCCATTCCTTTCAGTCTAGCACTCCGTTTACGACGTATTTGTTCTACCGACGAAACGTTTAATACTCGCGCTGCTCAACTTACTACATATCTTCTCAAACGCGGTTACAGCCGCAATTTCATCACTAAACAAATACAACGTGCCGCCGACATCCCCCGCAGACTCACTTTACAAACCAAAGCCGTCAACAAACCGAAACGTATACCTTTTATAACGACCTTTAATCCATCACTTCCTCACATCTCTAGCATCATCAAAAAACATTACAATTTACTGCTATCTTCTAACCGCTGCAAAAACATTTTTCAGCATTTGCCTGTTGTTGCCTTCAGACGTTGCCCTAATCTCCGTGACTTACTAGTCACAGCTAAACTTTCTTCTAATTCTACTAATTCACACCTACAACTCCCTTCCGGTTGTTTCCGTTGCGGTAAAAATTGCGCTACTTGTCCCTACATTTCAGATGGACTCACAAGCTATACTTTCTCTTCTACAGGTGAAACGCGCCATATTAAATCTAACCTGACCTGTGACACTAAAAACCTCATTTACATGATTCAATGCAACCGCTGTAATTTACAATACATAGGAGAGACTAAACGACGTTTAAAAGACCGATTTAATGAACACCGCCGTACCATAGATAACCCTAACACCAAATCTAAACCTACCACAGTCGCGGAACATTTCCTCTCCTCTCCTAACCACACTGCTAATGACATGCAATTAATCCCCATTGAGAAAATATTTTCTAACAGAGACTCAATCCGTAAGGCCAGGGAAGCTTTTTTAATTTCAAAAGGCAGAACAATTGATCCTGAAGGTCTTAACATCCGCGAAGAAACATATTAGTTAATTTTTTCTTATAAGTTTATCTTTTTTTAAACCTTTTTTCTAGTATTTTATTTTACACTGTCAATCATTTTAGTTTTACGTGTTTCCGGTATATAACTACATAAATACCCCTTCCAATGTAAATTCTCATTGTACCTGAAGAAGGCTGGTTTGGCCAGCCGAAATATAGTACACAAAACTTAAAACCATTCTACGTTGTATCGGCCCTTGCTTTTATACTCTCTTGCAATAGAGGTCAGAGAAACTTGTAACCTATTAATGAAAAAAAAAATCAACACTGAAATTTAGACTATAAAAGTATGTATTTTTATTTGACCAAATTGGAACACCAAATGTTACATGAAATACATAATTGAAATAAACAAAAGTAACACATTGATCTTCAAATTGACCATACACAAAAATAAACCCAAGCAGGGGGGGGGGGGGTGCGATGGGTGCGTACGTACCCCCCCCCCCACACACACACAGGCCGCGAAAGTCCGTTTACAAGTAAGTTTATTACAAAAAAGGTAAACGGAAAGTAACTGTAATACTCGCATCCTGACTCGCTTATTGTGTAGCTTGAAATGAAACCCAATTTACTGAGCCGTTTTCATTTTATGTCCGCTATGTTATCTCCTGCTTTGTCGATACTATTAAATTGCAGGAAGACTAGAGTGCACAAACCATACCCTATTTCAGACCAAAATGGTTAAAATCGATAACTTATTTCAGACTAAAACGGCTACTGAAAAAAACCATACCCTTTGGGGCCGCACATACCTATATAGCCCAGATAAGGGAGTCCTCCCGGGACTGCGCATTACTGTTCGACTTATTCATCTCCTTTCTCCCACAGTATGTTTGAACCCCTTATAGGTCACGGTGACTCACTATAATCTTTAACCTTTCTATTCTTGGCGAATACAAACATCGAGAATTAAGCTAGTTCAGTTCAGCTAGTTCCGTTCAATAAAAACAGGGAAATTTCTGGTATTACTGTAAATTGCCAACCTGGCCGCTGACATTATTAAACTCAGTGCTTTGCATCCCCAAAAACTGGTGGCACTAATGACAGATAAAAAGTAAATCATTCACATACCTTAAAAAGATGGGTAAGACGCTGATCTATATCCACTGAAAATTGCAAAATAACGCTAAGAGTAGCACACAACATGTGTTCCCTTGCTGATACGGTTGCAAAACCAGGAACGAGACAGGAAATGTCTTGCATGCTTGATGCTTGATGTCTAGATTTTACACTTCCAAATAACAAAGCCCTGTCATTGTCCAGACCGATGACGCCCGTTTGTTCCGATCTGAAAGAAAATGTCTTTCGTTCTGTTTTGCTGTTGCTTGGGTGTTGCTGTAGTTTTTTGTTTCTGTGTTGTTGTTTTTTGTTGTTGCTTTTTCTAACTATCGCTCGCTTCCACTTGGGAAGTGCGATTTAAATACGCCGGAAAAAAATAGGCGATACTACACAGTCTACACACCATAACGTCTAATTCTTTATTATCCAGCAGGAGCCCATTACCCTGTTATCCAGCTGTTTTGTTTCATATGCCTTCTTATCACAGGTAGCAGAAGCTCTACTTCTTATGTTGACCTCAGTTTGTAACGTAAACACCGGCGCGCGTCACGGAGATGACCATTGCGCTGTGTAGCCACATGCAGTCCTTGGCCGCCTATTTGTATCTGTCCTGGTATAGAAAATTCTAAGATAGTTCTACACATACCCTCACCGTTTTTTTTTTCTTTTCTCATTTTTTTAGAACTCTCGAGATTTACCCTCGACCCTCGACTTTTTTTATACACTTTATTAATTTTCAACACACATGCAACGTACAGTGAAAGGCTACATTTAGATACAAACATTTCACCTACAATAAATAGACTTTACAATTATAATCTGCGATTATATATACATTGACGTTTTCTAATTACTGCATACTGTTTACTATAGGGTAAGGTTCGAAATTAACAGTGTGTGGGAGACTGTAAACTTGTATGAGTTGATACTCTGTTCGAAAGTTGAAGTCACGTTTTAAGTTTGCAGCATGGTTAGGTAATTGAGCTTTGGTACTCACTAAGAGCGCGTAATATTCCTCGCTGAGCATTTTGACCGTAAAGTGCTGAGGAAACAAAGTTTGGCAGCGACTGTCAAAATTGACCAATCAAAGGGTGTATCAGATTCTGGTGTACCGGAAATACCTTTTCAAAGAGAGTTTTACAAGCGTTCCTTCCCGCCGCCCATCCCAAGCCCCCTTCCATTTTCCACTGCTTTATTGTCGCCTCGCTCTGACGGTACTATCGCGCTCCGTTTACTATCTGAACGCCTGAAACAGGCTAAGCCATCCATAATTATTCGCACTTCGATTTACAAAGGTGATGAAAAGATACTGTAGCTGGAAGGCAGAAACAAAATTAAGACGGCAATTATTCAAGTTCAACCCAAAAGCGAAAGTGAGCAAACATTAACTTCTCTACTGAATTTTAAATGGCCTGACATCTATTCTACAATTTGAGCAAAGTGTGGATAAAATATATTGGCTAGTGAAGTCAGTAAACAAAAATATTTATCACCCGATGTTCTTAACTAACTTAATCCTATACCTAAATTTTTCCCCATGTCGGCATCTAAAATGACACACCCAAGCATATATAAAATTGTCCTTGCTTGGTAATATAAAATGTTTTACCGTAATATGGTAATACTGAGCATATTCAGTTCTATATAAGAGGCGTTTTCTATATAAGAGGCGTTTTACGAACCTTATAGGCTTGTTTGATTCCGCGTCACGATTCTTTTGCCTCAAACTATGGTTTCTGTAATCGAATATCTTTGGGGCGGTGATTCAGCTTATCACATTGAAGCTGAAAAAAGTGCTTTCTACTTGCATCATAGAAGCGAACTAACTACGACACAAACTGGAGTTTTGTAATTGTTCACGCTCGCAGGTGCAGATATCTTAATCCTCAACATAAAGATGTGCAATTCGTCGCAAAAAAGACCATCTATTTGCTGACCAATCAGAAATGAGCTCTCCCAAACACAGCTGCATTTAACGTCCTGTTTAGTCAAACACTCTTTGCATCGCTTGTCAACTTAAGGCACCGTTTTAGCCATCTTTTTTACCACTTAAGAGGTCTTTTTTTCTCTAGAAGGCTGCTAACTTGACAATGGGGAACGATCAGTTCATTTATATGAATGTCTATCAACGGATTTCAATTTTTCAGCGATGAAATTTGGGCCAATATTTACTGTTTTCTTTTTGCGGGCAAGTAATATGCCACATTTGTTTTTAACACTACGATTTTGTTGCTAGAGTATTAATATAAACAATCCGTTGCTTTAATTGCTAATGTTACACTGGTATTACTAAGAGGAAGGAACTCGACTTTAGCCACTTGCCGACTATTAGCACAATGAAACTATTTGAATATTGCGGAAAATGTAGTCGTAAGAAATTTCTCCTAACCTTAACTCCAAATCTAACACTAACCTATCTTCACATTGGTGGCGGCATTAAACTTCTAATTAGTCACAGCTGAGAATAAACAAGGCGATTTAAAAACGTAAGAAATCTAATTGCAATAATTTCTTCCAATTTACAAATTAGCTTTTATTGTTTTGTCTTCGATATAATTTATGTGCAAATGTGGAAATTAAAAAAAAAACATCAAAATTGCTGAAATTTAACTACCTATCTTCAAATGCAGTTATGTCAAATAAACAAAGGAGACTTCAACTAAATTCGGTGAGGGTAAAAGGAGGGTCTGAATGGTGTTTAGTGTTATTTGCCATAATTTTTAGGGTTTGCTGTTAAATTGGCCATTTTAATGTTTACTGCTTCTGTTTACTGTTTTTTAAGTGTTTGGAAGGATTTTTCGTGAAAACCCAATAGTCTTTTAGCATTGTCAATTCTTATCTGCTCTTGGAAAATCGGTAATAAAATTACTCTTGAACTCTGCGCCTGTGCTCAAAAGGGGCTGTAGAAGGCTGAAGACTCTTTCAGTTCGACCCATGCCCATCTGTATTCTGGGAAACCTAGAGAGTACTGAGGAGTACTGGGGATCCTTTAGTCAGCGATAGCCGGCAAACTTCAGGTATTTTTAAAAGGAAGTTCATGGAATAGTTGTTGAAAAACAAGTGCTTTTGTGATTAATTTATCATTTTGACTGTAAAAGCGAAATCGGTGGTTAAAGTGCTGAATAATGATTTTTGTCTCCAGTACCGCCCGAGTTTGTCAATACTCACGTCCCATGAGAATCTTGCAAACTCCGACATTTGCTTGATGACAACTAGGGCAACTAACTCTATTGGCCTTTTGGGGGCCCATTTTGTTTCTTTCTGAAAAAAAAAAATACTGTTACAGTGAATTTTTTACTGTTAGTGTTAAAGTGCCTAAGGCTATGTCTGCACTATGCCGGATAGCATTTTATGCTGTTGTGAAAAATACTACGGCCTGGTGTGAACGGCAGTGGCCCAAAACCGCCGCTATCTTTCCACTAGAATCCAATTTTTGCTCCTGGTTGTTGATTTCCGTTTCGGTTCGATTCTTTGTTCACACTGCTCCAGAAAGTGTCACGAAAACCTATCCGATATGTGACGATTCACTTTCAAGACCGCAGCGGCCCAGCATCGCTCCGACGCAAAAATCCTGCCGAAATCATCGTTTTGAATGTGAACAAAAGCCCTATCCGATATGGTTTTCGTGCCGGCACAAGAGCTATCCGGTATAGTGTAGACACAGCCTAAAATGTAACTGTTTCATGTTACAGAGTCAAAAAATTAAGAGTTAAGTGTTATCGAGTTACCCCCGCCTGACTTGCGCAATGGCGTAATTTTGCGGAATGTAACATATGCAGAATGACCCGAAGAAATTAATTCAACTAAAAAGAGTTAACTATTCTAATGCCCAACATAGTGAATAACCGCAGGCCAGGATAGTTGCCGATCTCGGTAATGCGTGTACCTTAGTGCCAACCGTTTTCCTACGACATTGGAAAACGGAATTCGAACTTCCATTTTCGTTTTCCGTTTTTCTACGGCATGGGAAAACGGAATTTGAACTTCCATGTTCGTTTTCCGTTTTCCTACGACATGGGAAAACGGAATTCGAACTTCCATTTTCTTTTTCCGTTTTTCTACGGCAT
>JAEMWC010000058.1:85000-95000 GCA_016490735.1 Pachyseris speciosa | reverse complement strand
CGGATAATATCGATTACGGCAACTACGATGATACTGAAAATGAAGTCGAAGGTGGTCACTTAATCCAGCATATTTCACGGTGTCATAGGCAAGCATCTTTGCTATGTATTCACAGATTGAGAAGTGAGAATCCTTTGGCAAGGATTCATAAAGAGTAACACAGGGAGCTAATTCTCACAAGCTTTTAAGGCGGGTCTTCGTCGCTTGACATGGATTTGACGTTAATATCTCGTTCGCGTTTCAAGCAATCCAAAATCCCTATGCTGCCTATGCTCGTCCCACGAAGCTGTACCGTGGGATATTTTGTGAAGTTTTTGGTGATTTCTGGGCATATTTGGGAGGAGATAATCTTTCTCAAAGGATTTGTTAAATTTAGGGAACTAGGGAATATTGAAGATTTAGTAAAGGTTTAAAATTGGAATATGAAGTGGAAAATTAGTAGATGGACACCAAAACAGTTCCCCAGCAACCTTCAGTACCCTTGTTGGGTGTCAACTGTCTGGTGGTGTTTCAAAACATTTTTGTACATTTTAATCCCTTCTTTAAACTCCTTAAAATTTCACTTCAATTCACCTTAAGTCCCACCTTAATTGAGCAACTATACACCTTAGGACTTTGTCCAAAGACTCAAAAGTTAGAATCAGTCGCCGGAAAATACTGCTCATTGGCTTTAGTTCGAATGATCATTAGTCGTATTTAAGAAATAGAAAAAAAACGCTGAGCGGCATTGTTGAGTTGTATAGGCACGCGGGCATTTTAAAGAACACGAGAGAAATGCCTTAAGAAGAATAAGCCGTAGGCGAGTGCTTCTCCCAGTTTTTGAGTGTTCTTAAAAATTCACAAGTGCTTATAATACTCAACAATGTACGAGGAACAAGTTTTTTTATTCTTTTTTATTGCACCTTCCATCAAGAGAAATTGGAATCTTTCTCTGATGTTCATTAAATGATTTCCATATGTCCAATTCTGTTCTCTGTTTAGTCTTATATAAGGTGCAACATCTTGCCAAACATGATATGCCTACCTATACGTGAAGCCAGAAGTGCGTTATGTTTTTAGCTTATTTATTCATGTTTTCTTTTCACCTTTTTATTTGTCACTTTTCGGTTACGTAATTCGTGTAGCGCAGTCTATAAATTCTGTTGTGGTGTTGTTTTTCTATATAGTTCAGTATAAAAGTTAAGCTAAAGCTTGTGTAAATTAGTATTTTTCCCCGGAGTTGCCGTACAGATCTTTTATGTTTCGTATTTATTCCTTTATTTTGTATTTCTATTTCGTCATTTGCCTTTCTGTCACTTTCTTTATTCATATTCGTGTATGTGCCGTTCTATTTGTGGTGAATCGTTGCATTAAAGTCGCATTCACCCTGTGTGAAGTTGAAGTTCAATTACAATTATCAGACATAGCTATAGGTGCGCATTCATGAAGACGTTTGGGTATTTGAGTAACACCTTTTGTAAACTGTAGCCTATATTAAGAAACACACTTAGTATTCACCCTGACTAAGATAAACCGGCTTCGCGAGTCCTCGGCAAAATGCTTGGAGGTAGCCTGTCGTTAAACGGTTGAACCCATCCGTGAGAAAATCGAGCAGAAATTCGTCTAATGGGCTCATTCTGACTTACCTGTGTGTTAACGTAACTTCACTAGATGTTAGTTTCTCCACAAGATGAGAAATGACCTCAAGAATTTTCGTCTCAGGTGGGAATAAATCGGGTGAGCCTCAACAGAACATTGTGGTGATATTCACCTACCTCGACTCAGGTCAATTCAACCGAGTTCCAATCGTAACAGTTTCACTTTGTAACAGTGAAGTCCAATTGCTGTGTCAACAGCTTGACCTGCGTTTCAAGCGAATTTTATTTCTTGACTGTAATCAATGTTTCATGAAACGTTTACTGAATTGGAATCAGTCCATTTTATGGCATAAGCCGCTCAAATACTATAATGTTTTCAAAGATAAAATAATTACCATTCTCGTTAATAAGACATTAGTCGAACAGATTCACTTCAAAAGGCGAGGCCAATAAATTAATGTTTGTACTTAGGTGTTCAAGTTGCTTTAGCCTAAATAGCCTAGCTATTTCTTAAATAAAATTAGGAATCTCTATCTTACTTTAGCTGTTTTCGACAATTTTTAGATATCAGAAATTCACCTGTTAACAGCTTTTACTTTAGGAAATTATCTTTTTCCCACCGTATTAACTTTTCACAAGTTATTCACAAGTTTTCACAATTATTACAATGCTCTCGTGAATATTTAGCGGTCGGGAATCCTTATGCGATGTAAGGCGAGATTGCTTCTGCTGAACTGATTGCGAACGGGACTTTGAGCGAGATGCTCAACGAGTTTGCCAGATATCAGGAAGGTCTCTGAAGAGTCGCTTGGCAGCGACGAAACAACTGTTGTCAGACTAGCCATTACAGCTTTCACAAGTTAAGTTTTCACAAGTTATTCACAAGTTTTCACAATTATTACAATGCTCTCGTGAATATTTAGCGGTCGGGAATCCTTATGCGATATAAGGCGAGATTGCTTCTGCTGAACTGATTGCGATCGGGACTTTGAGCGAGATGCTCAACGAGTTTGCCAGATATCAGGAAGGTCTCTGAAGAGTCGCTTGGCAGCGACGAAACAACTGTAGTCAGACTAGCCATTACAGCTTTCACAAGTTAAGTTTTCACAAGTTATTCACAAGTTTTCACAATTATTACAATGCTCTCGTGAATATTTAGCGGTCGGGAATCCTTATGCGATATAAGGCGAGATTGCTTCTGCTGAACTGATTGCGATCGGGACTTTGAGCGAGATGCTCAACGAGTTTGCCAGATATCAGGAAGGTCTCTGAAGAGTCGCTTGGCAGCGACGAAACAACTGTAGTCAGACTAGCCATTACAGCTTTCACAAGTTAAGTTTTCACAAGTTATTCACAAGTTTTAGTTGTAGACCTAGGAAATCCTTGTCTTTAGTTGGCGAAAACCTAGATTTTGGGTTGAACGGCCTACCTACTTGAAAACGTAGTTTAATCAATTCGCCACTATCTTTTGAAGACCATGTCATTATTATACGAAATAAAACAATCAATATCGGATCAAGAAACTAACATTAAAAGAAATGGATAAGGGTATTTAGTTTCTAAACAAAATTTACGTAGTACTACTTCGGTGGGGAGACGAAAAAGAATATTTGGTGTTACCATCTAAGATGATAGGGCAAATTGGCCACAAAAGTTGACGTTTCGAGCATTAGCCGTTGGTAATTATAACTGAGACAAGATTTTAGTCAAAGCATCAGATGGTAAAATACTCTAGCAGTTAAAAAAATTTTTGGTACAATATCAAACCTCTCAGAAATTATTATTTGAAAAATTTTTTTTAATAAGGTTTCAGTCGGTTTAGCCGAATGCAGCAAGGATCACGGATACGCACGCTCGCTCTTATGTGTACCGCTGGTTAACTGTTCAGCTGGAGGTATTCCAATAGATCTTGATTGAAAATTAGGGCCGTTTATTTCATATATCTAGCTCCTCAGATGTTTAAATTAGCCAACTGAAGGTGATAATCTATAGTGATGCAAAATGAGATACAGCTCTTTCATTATTTCCCCAGAATAAAGAATTGGTTAATAAATGGGCCGCGAAATAGTTAGGCCAGTTATTTCTTTATATGTCGATTTTGCTACCACTAATGTATTTAACCAGAAGTCAACAATAATAAATCGTAGTTGATACCTCGGCTAATCCCAGGTTTTACCACTGTTGAAAATGAAGAAATTAGCACTCGCAATAACAAACCTTCACATAATGAGACACTTTCTCGTTATCTGTAGCGTCAATTATGCCAATTTAAAAGTTATAGTTTAACGATATGGATATATAAAAAGAAATAACGCACATACCTAACAACTGACTGTGTTAGCTTCGTATCCTTTTATCGTCACCTGACGTTGCGATCGCATTTTTCGTTCATTTGCAGCCGTTGCTAGCTGTTTGGCTTTCCACTTCTTGAGCTTGAAACGCATCTTAAACATAAATTCCTCTTTGAAAGTTACGCGCTCGATAAAAACTAACAATACGACAGGTGAAGTCTACGAAGCAATTAACATAACAATTTAAGCGACACTTTAATCTGAAAAGCCTTTAGTCTCCTGCAGGGCATAAGTCTGGGTGAAAGCGTTCCTGTTTGCAGAAGCCATTAAGAAATTTTCCTGTATTGTTGAGGCTTTCTAAGCTTCCGAAGTTTGACCTATGGAAAATATATCATGGCATTTTGATGGCGAAGATCTACGACATTATGACAATCCTGCCACCAGAAATTTCCCAAAACAGCTCGCGAAGTCGGATTTTATGAACACGAAGTGCTGGAAAGTCATCAATGGCTTTTGAAATGTCAACGTTGTCACCAACATCTTATTTTTAAAAGTTGACAATCATCGTCGCTGTGCATACAGGTTTGGCTCGTTTTGGGGTTTACAATTTACTCGTTGAAATTCGCGCAACAATTTGTTCTAATGTTTGACCAACGAATGAACATGAAAAATATTTTGATCATTATTGCTTTAAATTCTAATAGTCGTAACTCAACTTTCATTTTGTTACATGTACGTTTGATTTATGCAGAGTTTGTTAAGAGCGCGAGTTTAGTCGAATTTAACTTTCTCCAATAATGACTGCCAGGTGGCTAAAGCAAACAAGATCTAGAAGTTAAATATTGTAAAAAAAATAATGTGAAGGAAAAAAATTATTTTCTGTTATCAACAAGGGCAGAATTGCTACAAATTTTAGCAGGGATAAGTGTCTTTCGTTGATCTTATGTGTCATTAGCACCGACCACCGTCAGTCCATATGAAAATAAAATGTCTGTTGACGAAAATACAAGTGTACTGTCTTTACAAAGGACGAGGGTTGCTCCTCAGAATCATTGATAGTTGTTCTATGCCAGCTTTCTTAAAGCCACATCCACACGAGCTGAAATGTTTAGCAATTTTTTTTCGGTGACAACTTTTCTGTGACAATTTTTCTTTGCTCGTGTACATGAGAAAGCTTGCCCGAATTTTATGTGGAAAACCGACGCGTTCTCGAGTTTCGTGACGTCGATATAAGCTATAAGCATAATAAGTTAAACGAGAAAGTGAGCACCCACGCGAGACGAGGGCGAAGCTAGGCGGTCGCGCGAGAAATTCCAAGTAGATAACAAAGTATTATGTGTATTAGACCACGAGCAGTCCATTATTTATCTTAGGGATGGTAAAGCGAACGAAACACGAGAGCGCGCAAAAATCATGTAAAAGATTATGATGCTATGCTACATTCCAATTAGATTACCTTTTTAGAGAGTTTGTATCTTTGTTTTGGCGTTCTAGGGGCATTTTGGTTATGAGCAATGGTACTTACTCGGTTTTAATTTGACCTCCAAAAACGTAAACATAACAATAACATCGCCCCTTTAAAAGGAACAGAGCGGTTTTCTTTCGAGTGTTGAAAGTAAATTGGGTTTGCTTTGGTTTTGCATCGCTTTGCTCTATGATTGGTTAGTAAAACTCGCGCCACTTCCTCAGCCAATGAGAAGCAAAACCGACCAAACCCAATCGTGACTTGGCCGCCCGTATTTTCCCGCCCTTGGCGTCGGTTCCACGTAATTGATTCGTATTCTGATTGGTTCATTACACTATTTGCGTCTGTTCTGAAATGCAGAAAACCGGCCGTTCTATATCATCAATATGAGTGACAGAAAGAAAATTAAAGCATCATCTTACTAAGCTTATATTGTAGACCTCAATCATATTAATTAGTGAACTTTAAAAACATTCACGCATAACGGAAAGAAGCAAAGTCTGCTAGAGAGGAACTACTGATATGAGCCTATACTACCTGAAAGCCTTGATTTGTAAAAGCTGTTGAAGTCTTAATATAATCACGTTACCAGGTACCGAAGTTGCGATCAATTTATTAACGGCTGGGAAGCTGCTATTAGAGAGATTGAGCATGAAGTTTACGGCGCACCCCAAATATGTGGTAGCCGCTATCCGTTTGCCGGTTGTTCGCCATGTTTAGAGTGATTAAGCATTAAGTCTATTGTGAAAACAGAAAATCTGGTTTATCAACGGAGTTGATAATGTAAATTGGCCACCGTACAGGGATTCGATTATCCGACGTTTCATCTAGCAAGGAGGAAATCAATCAATTCATAACCACTGTTAATTCCTTTCATCCGGCTCTAAAATATACCTGGGAAATTTTGAAAACTTTACTGGCTTTTCTAGATATCAAAGTTTCTATCACTGGCAACGGTTATGTACCAGCGTGCACTACAAACCCACCGATTCTCACACTGAGTTATTTGTTGTATTCATCTTCACATCCACCTCATGTCAATTTCTTAGACTTAGACGTCTATGTGGTGTTGACTCTGATTTTTCCAACAAATCATAGAATATGTGCCAGTTCTTCGAGAAACTGATTCTGTGGTTAATCGGGCCATCACCGCGCCCAGCAATTTGATCAACAGTCAGCACTACAGACGTCACAAAAGGAAAAGAATGACAGAATTCCATTCACACTCACATTTCACTCTTATAATAACCCAGTTAAAGCAATCATTCTTAATAACTTTAAAATACTGCGAAATGATCCACAAACTGCTAGAATATTTTCGCAACCACCACTGACTTCATTCAAACGCGACTAAAATGTAGGTAACTTTCTAGTCGAAAAGCGCATTCAAAACAACTGAGCAACTTGGCACCTTTAAATGCGCGCGCTCGCGATGTAAAACTTGTCCTTTCATTCAAAACACTGCCAAATATCGGGCCCAAGGCGATCTGTTAAGATCACTGATCGTTTCACGTGTACTTTCGCAAATGTTATCTATGCATAACCTGTACATTATATTAACCTGGACATCTACGTGATGTCGAGAAAAATGACAAAGATACATCCAAACCAGTCGCTCGGCATTTTAATCTCCCTAGCCATTCCAAACAGCACATGTCGATCTCCGGCCTTTCCCTACATCAAGGTACCACGGAAAGCCATAAAAATCTGGAGCAAAAATTCATCTTTCAAGTCGGTACTCTTAATCCCTACGGTATCAACGAGCGCTTTTCATTCAATTAATTTATTCCTGTTTTTCAAGTTACCATGTTATCACCAATAGCGTAGCTCCATATTCTGTATATAAACCATACACAACCCATAATTCCTCGATTCGCTCCGAACCGAACGCTCGAAACGTCAGCTAATCGAATCCTCGTACGGTGGTCAATTTACATTATCAACTCCGTTGATAACCCAAACTTTCGTGTTTCACTCCCCACCGACACAGCACCATGCAGAGTTTCCTTAGAAAATACCCTCCTTTGTTCATTTATTGTGGGGCACCCTTGTCAAACTATAATGAACTTTCCTTGCCTCCATCTTCGTATCTATCTTTCTTTATTTTTCTTGCGTTCTGGCAAGTTTTCTGCCGATTTTCGGTTGTCGACTACACGATAAAGACCTGCTTCAATTTCTACATTCGATCTTTACCAAATTATGTACTACTCATTTCATATGAAAGAAATAACTGACTGTATTCATAAACGTCTGACTCAAAATATTCAAGAAACAATAATAACGAAAAAGTGATAAAATATTCACGTTTCTCGCTTTCCCTCTAAATGTCAAATCCTTCTTCCTCGTGTAGAAACGGCGTTTGGCGAGTGCCCTAAACTTCATCATCAGTGCTAATATCTCTATTGCTGAGGTAGGTCGAATAGGCTCCAAAGAACATTCTCTTGCTAGCTTGCTTGCATGTGCAAACGTTTCGCGGCGTGATTTTCTCTCCGTTTTGTCCACGATTGCAGGCTCTTTGTATTTCTCCCACCCTTGCACTAAATATTGTTAGAAAAGTACTGCCTTTTGGGGGCCGAAAACCACTTCATTTTCTGTCACAGCGTGGAAACTGCTCTTGCCATGAACACCAAAACAGATTTTAAGTTTTTCGTCCCTTTTTTAATAGCAGCTGAAACAGTTACATTTGAAATTTGCGAGTTTATAAACGTAATTCACAATAAACAAACACAATGACTACATTTTTGCTGCAGGTTTATCAAATTTTAAAAAGTGGTGTCATCTTGATCGGCATATCGATTTCAGAGCCTAGCGTTTTTGCCGTAAATTCATTTTTTTGATAAATGATTATAAATGATTACAACATCAAGAAGTCAAGGTCAATAATGAACAGAATAGCACAGCTGGATCCCAGTCTTAATGAGATGTTTTGAATCTGCATGCTCGATGGACTAATCGGTGGTGACCTGACAAAACTGATATCGCATAAACACACCCCGCACATCCTGCTCATTCATTACACATTACATAAACTGGCTTAAATGAGTCATTTCTGTTACTTGTCGATTTTAATTACAGCTCAAGCTTTCCAAAACGCCGCAAATTTGAAAAACGCTTTACGTCTACATCCTTTCTCAGTGTTGAATTCTCAACTCGATGTACTTTCTACAGACATTATGGCAATCAGATCGCTCGAAGTATAATTTGTCTAGTCTCTGATGTACAGGAACACAATAAATGATCGATATTTAAATTTTTGGCTTTATTAAGAGAGAGTCCATATTTAGTAAGAAAGAATCCGTATTCAGTTTCGTCTCAATTAGTCTCTAATCAATGATACGATATTTTTTTTTATCCTGAACTCGAAGAGAACGCCGCAGTTTCTTCTAGTCACATTAGACTATGAATACCATTCTATAAAGGCAGTGTCATGCACACAATGGCAATCATAGTTTTTATAGTGAGATGTCTCTAGTATCTGAAATTTGTAACATAAAATTAGTAGCCCAAAAATGGTTGACAAAGTTTTCAATTGCATGTTTTAAGCTGTTTTCACTACGTTTTATTAGCTAATCTCGGACTAATTCACATGTTTTAAGCAATGATCACGGTATACTTGTTTTCAGTTTTATTTCCACCTTCATCTTTATCATCGAGTCATGAGTTCTAGTTCTGAATCAATAAGGAAGCAATTAAAATGTTGTTAGTCATCCTAAAAGTTCACAAGAAAACCTAAAATAAAAATAAAATTACCTTTGTGCTGCCAAACTGAAGAAGACAAGCGAAAAACTCTTTAATGCAAGTCAATCATTCCTTCAGTTAAGACTCATTACTTGAAAACTAGGTTGTCAATGACTTTTAATTTACCTCGAGGCATTTTAGGCATCTCATAAATTGAAATAGCATGCATTACACAATTAAATGAGTTTTTAAGTACTCCTAAGATATCAGTTCCATTTCGATCAATAAACAAAATTTTTTATTTATTATCAGTGAAAGACGCCGCTCCCATATGACTGTAAAATTTACTTCTGGTTTTAAGCTCGATGACCTTTCTGTCCGGCGTCGGCTATTACTGCTTACCTAGTAATGGTACTGACGAATAAAACGCCACTCTTTCAAGTGCTTCACCAAGGGACGGTTGTCAAAATATTCCAGCCTGAGTCGAGAAAGCCCCTTGAGCTGTCGGTGACAAAGGCATCATTCAAGTGACACTGAAGAACAGCTCTGTTGACAAAGAAAGATGCAGAGAGTACCCGTGGAGAATCATGCAAACGCTGACGACATGTTGTTTTAAAGCGCCCTTGGGCTAAGGGAAACGACTAGAAGCGGCCCCGGCATGCGTGGAGTAATAGGGAGCTTTAGCAACGAGGACGGCAACGGCAACGAGAACGCCACGAAACAATAGGTTTAAGGGGCAAAAACAATAACTCTGCGCGTGCACCGCTTTACATTTTGGTACATTTCTTTCCCGTCCTCTGCAAAACAACAACGTGAAATGACCAAAGTTTAGGTTTTCTCGAGAACGTGAGCGCATGACGGTAAATTTTTCGTTCGTGGCAATCTAGTTATTGAAAAGTTCGCCAGCATTTCCAAGTTAAACAATTTGTATTAATCGCGAAAGAGTTACAAAAATGAGAACTTCGATTTCGATACGACGTTTTCGTTGC
>JAEMWC010000058.1:0-77500 GCA_016490735.1 Pachyseris speciosa | reverse complement strand
TTTTCACGGGGACAGACTGTGCTGTCTTAAAATATCTAGCTTCACAACTGAAACACGATGAATTTGCATAACTTGTAAACAACCGTCGCGTGATGTTAGCCTTTCGACCTTTGGACTATGTGGTTTGCTTTAACCAATGAACACACCGCCACATGCCTGCTATTGTGCATTGGCCAATCCAAACACCGGAACGTAATTGTATTGTGCATTTTGCTGCACAGAAAAAAAAAAAAAAAAAAAGACTGAAATCTGACACATTTTATAACTCGGTATACTTACAGTATCCGAGTAATAATCAACTCATTAATGCAATCTAGGGGGTACGCTTGACCTGACTTGACTGTAAATGTTTTAGAAGACATATGTTGCTCGAAATTTTGGTTGCTTTAACCAATGAACACACCGCCACATGCCTGCTATTGTGCATTGGCCAATCCAAACACCGGAACGTAATTGTATTGTGCATTTTGCTGCACAGAAAAAAAAAAAAAGACTGAAATCTGACACATTTTATAACTCGGTATACTTACAGTATCCCGAGTAATAATCAACTCATTAATGCAATCTAGGGGGTACGCTTGACCTGACTTGACTGTAAATGTTTTAGAAGACATATGTTGCTCGAAATTTGCTCGAAATGTGAAATATTGCTCAAATGTTGCCCAAAGTGCGAAAAAGTGCTTAAGGGTGCTCAAAATGCAAAATAGTGCTCCAAACTCAAAAAAGTGCTCAAAAGGTGCTCAGCGCAATCGGGAAAGGCCTATTCTGAACAACTCTGAATTGTAACTTGAAGTTGCGATTGTCTCAGTCAGTAAATCCAAGAATTCTTTTTTAAAACTACTGGGGTGAAGTTACGCTGAGTTGTAAGCGGCGACTCGATTTCTTTAAGAATGTTCATTCATCGCAAATGTTTAAATTACTGAAGTAAAAATTAACTTGCTTTTGACTTATTAAATAACCCTAGGGGAAGGGTGTTTGAGAGGGCAATTCTCGTTTTAATCTAAGGTGATGTGCGTTTTTGGCATTCCGGAGAAATTTTTGTCAAATCTTAGGAGTATTTAAAATTAAAGTTGGTTACTTGACAAATTAGAAAGAAGAAGTAAAAAATGAAACTGGATCGAAATTAAAAGACATCAATCTAGAGTTACAAGTTAGCTTCTTTCCGAGCAAAACCAATAACTAGAAAAACGTAATCTTGCTGAACAGCGGCTGTTTCAGACCCCTGCATATTAAGATGTCATACGGTATGCGAGAATGACCACGGAAACGTGGGTGTGGGTGTGGGTGGGTAGTAACACATATTTAGTACGGCGAGGCTCCGCCCCGAGGTCCGACCCCTTTATATTCCAATTTTTGACAGAAAAAGTACCCCTTTCGTATACCTTCCATTGACAAATGGTACCCCTTTCGTATACCTAAAACAAGAAGTCTTCTTGTCATTTTTATGTAGCGTTCAACAAGTTAAAACAATACAGTCGTAAGGTATGTGTTCGAAATGTTTTAATGGGAGGCCCTTTTAAATACCTAAATGACAGATTTCCCTACCCTTTCAAATACTTCGACTCGTGAAATCCATACTCTTTCATATACTAGCCTGCGTGACGGACGTCTCCTATTTCCTTTGTTGCACGCGGAAAAGGGACGTCTGCGAAACAGCGTCGCTAATCGTGTTCCAGTGTCCCGCTGTTTGGTTTTAAATTTCGCATAAATAATGAAACATTATCCACCGTTGTGGAAGTCTGGCCATATGTCAGTCCCCGACTCAACATTTTCCCCAAGCTTTCCAGCTACTCAGTCTGCCTGTTACTCGGCCACTGAGCCTTGACTTGCACCAGTCTTATGTTCATTTTCAGACTCTTCAGCTACTCGCTTATTGATTGCAGGCCTAACAGGAGAATTGGGAATACGCGTTTAGAATGCGTGGTGAAGACAGCAGTACCCAACGACCTTTTCTGAGAATTTTTATCGTACGATGTACTAAACACTAGCTGATTGTCCCCCTGCCAATCTTCGTTAATATTTAACTTTCCTGGGAAAAAAATAACCGCTTTTCAATGCCAGCGAGCAAAACTTTTGAGAAATAAAAATCCCAGCCAGCTACGAGCGTGTCGTTCCTCAACGAGCCAGCAAAGTTGAAAATGCAACAAAACACGAAATGCCAGCCAGCACGGGTGGAATCTTTCCAGTTTGCCAGCCAGCAGTCGCGTAAGGAAGAAAAATACCCAGCCAGCTGGGTATTGATTTTAACTTAATTTTTGGGCAAAATATGTCAAATGGTTTATTTCGGATGTCAGATAGTCCCCAAGACGGGCAGTAGGCTTCTATCTGTATCCCGTGTTGTTTACTTTTAGTTTTTTCCCCGAAGTCCTATCTTCTCGCAGATAAAAATCTACCAAAATACGAAGCCAACTGACAGCACATGCTATTCAATAAGTTGAGACTTTTGAAAGTTGCGTTACGAGCCCAAGATATTAAAACAGTTTGTTTTTCATTAACTTTATTTTCAATCTCACGCAGATAAAAGTGCGCCCTCAGTACTCTCAGCCAGCATGAAAACTGAAATAAGACAACTGCCAGAAATGACGTGTTTTGATTCGTGTCAGCCAGTAAGACTCATTACGGACACAAATGCTAGCAAGATTTCGTTAAAATAACACTGCCAGCAAGATTTTTATTTCAGCAAACATTTTGCCAGCCAGCCCAAAATCGGCCTGCAGAGCGGTTATTTTGCAGATCGGCTCCATCGAGCACTCCTGTGAAGACCTTGACGAGTGTTGAAGATAGCGTTAGCGAGGCGAAGAGGAACCAGATTCGTCCAAGGGAATTCGTTTCTCAGGAGAAGCCGATGCTCCTGCTTTAAAAGATTTGCGACGGTAATCTTCGAAAATCTCCTCATCGATTTTTACCAAGTTGTTAGGAAGTCTAATGTCGCTTTGTAGTTTCGTGAGACACTGTTTACACTGAAATACAAGCTTATGTTGGATGCACAGTGAACTGAAGAGAAATAATTTCTTCGTAAACATTAAACGCTCTGTGACCTTGCACAAGATTTCTGTCGCTCAACTTTTCGATTACTGAAAAACACAGTTAACATTGTATGTTTTGATCCGTTTTTTAATGGAAAACCCCGCTAAATTTGGACGGCATAATGAATGCATACGTTATGAAATATGTTTTAGATAAAGACCAATCAGAATTTGCTCGAACAAAGACCACTATCTGGCTACCAATCACAGTTCTTTCCCAAGATCCTGGGAAAACAGCAGGATACTGGAACACGATTAGCGACGCTGTTTCGCAGACGTCCCTTTTCCGCGTGCAACAAAGGAAATAGGAGACGTCTGCACGCAGGCTATCATATACCTGAAGCGTGAAAAAGGTACCCCTTTCAATCGGAGCCTCCCCGTATAGGCCATGATTGGGAGTTCCCCTCCCCTGAAAAAGCCGCCTCTTTTCTTCGCGACACAAGAAATTACGTATATCGCAGGATAGCTGTTAGGTACGCACGACCAAAAAGTTGTTGAATAATATTGCTCGTTATATCGATCCTTTCCTTCAAATGGACGGCTAGTTATTTCGTTTGAGATCTTTTGGGATCCAAACTGTTCAGAATCAAAAGCTAAAATGTCACTGATAGTAGAAAATATTCCAACAAAACATGCAAACCAAGTCTTACGAATCGGAGACAACATGATTACAACTGAGAGAGGCAAATTCATTAAACATATGTCTTATTGACTCAAGTAACACCAGCGGGAATAAATGAACAGTTTGAAACGATTTGCTTACGACAAAAGTACTTGTAAATTAAAAGAATTCTCGCTGGAGAAAAACCATACAGCATTACATAAAAATGCAAAAAAAAAAAACAAACAAACAAACAAACATAATTCGCAAGACTAAGTTATTGTATACATTGCGAGAAAATTCATCTTAATAAGAATACACCATTTTGCTAATGATCAGTTCCTAGTGAATTGTGGGTAGATCCAGTACTTTGTGGGGGCAAACGGTCAAAATTGCAATTTCAAATTACGTCCTAAAATGGCTGTTTGTCCCCATAAAGGACTGGGTCTACCCACAATTCACCAGGAACTGATCATTAACAAAATGGTGTATTGAATTTGGGGTATGAGAAATAATTTATCCAGAGGTCTTCTCGCTGTTAAACTAAAACAGATCCCTTAATTCAAGTAATTCATTAGCCTCCTTCGCAAACGTCTTTAGACTGATCACGCGTTATGAGCCCAAAGACGTTTGCGTAGGAGCCTAGTGACTCATTGGCCTAGTTGTGATGATAACAGCCTGTTTTCTTTTCTCTATTTTAAGTCCTTTGCAGCTTTTTCAGATAAGCTGAATTTAAGAATGTGCAATTCTTTTCATCCTGTGTTGATTGTTATAACACTCGCAGCTAAATGGAAAGGAATGTTTTCAATAATACTGTGATTAACGCAATTTCGGCGTAAATTAGACTCTGAGGACAGCTATGGTTATTGCCAGCCAGGTGGAAAGTCGAGTGATTTCAAGTTTGAGGAGAGTTGGAGACTAAATTTAGATTGGCAGTTTCCAAGGCGACAAGACCGGTTTCCAGCACTTTCATTTTGATGGATCATTATTACCAATATTAATATGTTGTTATCTTTATACGGTGGTATCCAACAAATGCGCAATCATCGGTGAACAAGTTATGAAATAGACCTTTGTAGCTTGTCGATTTTGTTTTCCCAATGTAGACCATGTGATCTTCCCAAGGGGATTTGCCTTTTCATAAATTATACGTATATATGCACGTGAATAAGGCGAAATTTCAAGGAAACAGTTCTCTTGGGTAACATCACGTGGTCTACAATGGGAAAGCAAGCTAACAAGGTCTATTATATTCAACTTAATACGTTACTATAGCAACACTATAACTTGTTAGAAACACTTCAGCTTAAGCAACGGCGACGGCAACGACAACGAAAACGTTATTTCAAAATCTAACTTCTCGCTTTTGCAATTCTTTCGCGATCACTCCAATATATCTAACTTGAAAATACTGGCGAATTCACCAGGTGCTAAATTACTATGAACGGCATTAAAGCCAGGAAAAAGAAAGATAAATTTGCCGTCATGGGCTCACGCTCTCAAGAAAACATAAAACCTGGCCATTTCACGTTGTCGTTTTGCAGGGGACGGCAAAGAAATTAGCCTCCCACGCAGTCGTTTTTAGGGGAGGAGGTGAAATACGAGTCCCCTGAAAACGACTGCGTGGGAGGTTACAAAGAAATGTACCAAAATGCAAAACGCACTTGCAGAGCGATTGTTTTTAATGATTAAACCCATTTTTTTTTGTGACATTCTCGTTCCCGTTCCCGTTCCCGTTCCCGTTCCCGTCCTCGTTGCTTAAGCTCCCTAATAACACAAAAACGAGCCCGGTGACACCGATTTATTATCAGTGTGAAAAAGTCTAAGTGCGTAAACATTCAACTTTTTGCTATTAAGAAAATACAGTCAAACCTCTATTAAGCGGTCACCCTCGGGAAAGAGCCAACTGAGGTTTTCCAGAATGTAGAATATAATATGGCAAAATGGAACTTTGGCATGTACAGCTATTTCAATTAACGTTGTCGGATCAAAGCATAAAGCTACAAGACAAGACCGCAAGATTATGTGGGATTTTTTTCTGAATAATTTCATCGAAATCAGCTATGCCTCGCCCGTACAGTGAAGATCGACAATGGCGAGCCATTTGGATGGAAGAAATTTTAGGATATCATGTAGATGAGGTAGCAGCTGCTTTGAGGATGTCACCAAGAACAATCGAACGATATGTCTCAAAAGTTTTAAATTTTGGAGAAGTGAAAGCAAATACCATCGGACGACCGATAAACAGTGTGACCATGCACCCGCACGTGGAATTTTTGATTATAGAAGAGCTTTTTGCTCTAGTAAAAAATAAAGTAAAAAAAGTAAAGTAAATGGCGCAGCGTGACAATTTTGTAGGGATCCAAAATTAATGATTGAACAGGCTTTCCTTCAAGTTTCAGAAGAAGAAGTCAGAAACTATATCAAGCACGCGTAGTAATTTTAATGGAACAAACTTTTAACGCTCTCTTATTACAATAAATCATAGATCACTCAATTCTTTCAAAAGCTTTTCCTTTTGGACAAGGAACTTGTCGTTTGAAAGAACTCTATCATTAGTCAAAGCTTTCAGGTCTTTCAACTGTTGTAAAATGGTACTTGGAACTCGCATCTACAAAGACAAAAAAAAGCAGAAGCACGTGAAAGTCCAGTAAAACAATGTTAACGTGCACAAATTTAATAACATGGGCTACTGTATTTTAATTGTTTTTATGTACCTTACTCTCAGCGCTATCTGTGGATTGCACGGACTCGCGATCGCTTGAACTTGACGGTTTGTCTTTGCACTTTTTCGACCTCCCTGTAAACAAATGGCAAGTCTGGGGGTTCGTCCTCACTGTCATGAGTTCCATTTAGCTGCACAAGAAAACACCAGTGAGCTGTATTCAGTTCCTGTGTTAACTGACTAGGGAACTCAAGCAGCGGCGACGGCAACACCACCGAAAACGTCACTTGAAAATATAACTTTATTTTATTTGTGCTACTTCGCCATTATTTTAACTCGTTCAACTTCTACAGAAACGGTGAACTACCCAGGACCCAAATTGGTAGGAGTGGCGCTCAAGTTACTGAGAAAACTGAATGAAAAATTCGCCGTCGTGTGTTCACGTTCTCAACAAAACCTTGAATTTGGTCATTTCACTTTGTTGTTTTGCAGAGGACCGGACGGCAAAGAAATGTTCCAAAATTTAAAACGCATGTGCAAAACTATTTTGTTTTTGGTCATTAAGCCTTTTGTTTTGGGCGTTTTCGCTGCCGTCGCTTTTGTCGTTGCTTAGTCCCGGTTTAAACGTCGCATTTTACATGCGCCGAATCTAATACTAATTTAAGTCGACTTGAATTAAAAAAAAGTTCGGCATTTGATTTAAACGTCGCATTTAATTGCGCCGAATTTAATTGCCGAGTGCGAGTGACAGCTTCATTCCCAGACACTGATATTCGTTTCACTTTGCTGATCAAATTCTCGTTCATTGACTTCATTCTCCATCTTCTCCGGAAAACAAGCTTTGCAACGAGCTACACTTCGTCCAGCCTGCCTTCCACACCGGTGTTTGCTCTTCTTCTTCAAAAACATCATCTTATGCAAAAAAAATTTCCGCATGTCAAACATATATACTTTGTTGGAGAGAACTGAGAAGCACAAGGGGCACCCAACGAGCTAAATCAACCAAAAGCTGTAGTAAGCCATTTTTAAGTACCTTATGGTGTTTGAAGTCTGTTTAAAGCGATGTTTTCATAAGCTAGAAAACGTTCATCTGTTCGGCTTTCCTAGCTGAAATTTTAATTGTCCGAAAATGTTAGGGAACAAAATCTTCCTTTGAGAAAATGCAAGCTGAGATGACCTTTCCACGAATTTTCTAGGGAACTATTTTCTTTCCGATAATGCAAGCTGACGTTTTTGATTGCCAAAAACAGCAATTTAGACCTTTCCGAAAACCTCAGGAGCCGCTCCAGTCCCAATTGCGAATCTTTTAGGCCACGTTTTAGTTACGAAAATCCGAGTGCACTCTTTAATCGACGCCGAAAGCGCAAGGCGAATAGGCTAGTTTCGAATTGTGGGAGAACAAAAGAACAGAATCGAGGTTGAGGGGAATAATTTGCATTTTCCTTTGTTTTTGACAAAAGAAAATGCAAATTATTCCCCTGAACCTCGACTCTGTTCTTTTGTTCTCCCACAATTCGAAACTAGCCTATTACCCTCCACCGAACAGATATCTACCGAAACTTGTCGTTGGGTTCCCCTGAAACACGAACCACACATACTATCTTGGACAATCTCCACATTGTTTTCCTACACCCGCGATTACTTCCCGCCAGTTTTCTTTGCGCATGTCATGTAGCATAAAACTGTAGTGTTATGGGTAAAATATAATTAAACATAATTTATGAATTAGATTCGGCACGTGTAAAATGCGGCGTTTAAATCAAATGTCGAACTTCAGTCGCATATTCGACTGGATCAGTCAAATCTGCCGAATTTAATTGATTTAAACGTCGCATTTTACATGCACTTAATTCGGCAATTAGATTTGGTGCATGTAAAATGCGACGTTTAAACTATGAACCTAGCTACTTCACTTAAATGGTACCGACACAAAAAATAGAATTTTACCATGAAACACAATTAACAGCTAGCGCTACTGCTCAAACCTAATGATTTTCTTCACTACTGCATGAATAGAAGATTTTTTTACTTTTCTACTCGGTAAAAGCTGTAAAAGCGGCATAAAATTAACATACGTGTATGCACGTGGAGTCCGTGAGTTTCGAGTTAGTTAAATACTAATCCACATATAAAAATAATTTGAAGAAAATATTGACGAACATAATTCTTACAAACTTTACAGTGTTAAATTGGGACAAAAATGATGGGGATGATATTCAGGATAAAAATACTATGCGGCTCAGTATACCTTTTCTTTTCTTCCCCGATGTTGAGACGAGTGAGTTCTTGGTTTTAGGTACGTGTGGATCGACCCACAAAGTAATCATCCCCTTTTTCACTAAGGACAACGCTTCGGCAAGTTGAACTTCCGAAGTAATGGAAAACTTCAGTCATTTCCTTCATCGATGTAACCAAAAGTAAAGTTACAATCTGCTGCTGGCCGGAGTTCCTCTGTACATCTCTCCAATAAGTAGGCTTTTAATCCAGTAACACTGTCAAACAGAGGCACGTTTCGAACGCAATACGAATCGTGCGAGTTTTTGTTTCTAGTTGCTTTTAAAACACGCAGACAAATGTTTACAGTGTTTTCTTCCATCCTACTTGTCGCGCCTCCAAAAATAAATTAAGACCTACTCATATTACCTTTCGGTCTTGTCTTTAAGCTTGAAACTTTTATCCGACAACTTTAATTGAAATAGCTGTATACTGTATGTTGTATCGGTTAACAAAAACAGTAACACAAAATATGAGAAAAACATCAAGTAATTGCATGTTGAAGGGAGTTCACGCCAATAGTTCTAAGATTCTAACGTTGTTTATAAGGCAATCGTCTTTGTTGTAAACCACATTAATAACGTTCATTTTTGCCATTTAACATGAACCACTCTTACGGTGATCATATGTACCTTTATATTATGTTGTTTGATGAGCTGTTAAAAGAAACTGGACGTGGTTTGCGTATCGTGGTGTCAAAATATCGCATGATAATTGAAAACGTGACCGCTTAATAGAGGTGAAATACAATGAAATTAGCCAATTGGGAATTGTGAATGGTGACCGCGTCCGCTTAATAGAGGTTAAATTTACAGTAAATAAGGGGACCGCTTTTTGGGAATTTGATAAGTGTCCGTTTAATAGTGGGTGACCGCTTAATACAGGGCCGTTTAATAGAGATTTGACGGTATATCGGGAGCGGATTCAGGCACCTTTCATTTTGCTTGTTTGTTTGTTTGTTTGTTTTTTTATTATCACCGTTTGAAGCTAAAATTATGTGGGTTTAGGACAGGTTATAGTGTTGCTATGGTAACCTATTAAGTGGGAAAATTTTTCTTAATTTGTTCCTCATGACTGGGCCGCATTTGTTTGATACACTGTATAGGTAACAACGTATGAAGATTACTAGTAATTATCCATCCAAGTAAATGAGCTGAAAAGTGCTTGAAACCGGTGTTGGCCACCTTAAGGCTACAAAAGAAATCAAAACACTAAAAGCGTCTTAAAGTAAAAATTTCTACACTGCAAGACCCTTAAAACTGTGCTAA
The DNA here is from genome assembly GCA_016490735.1 of Pachyseris speciosa. Taxonomy (NCBI): domain Eukaryota; kingdom Metazoa; phylum Cnidaria; class Anthozoa; order Scleractinia; family Pachyseridae; genus Pachyseris; species Pachyseris speciosa. Next base: position 67,666 of record JAEMWC010000058.1, on the reverse strand, counting down.
AATTTTACAAGATAGTTGAATTGAAAGAGACCTTTCGTCGTAGAATTTAGGAAAACATTGGTTCACTAGCCTTAAGCCGGGCTTAGGAAACTCAAGAATCATGTTAGAAGTATTAAAGTGCTAATGAATCGAAAATTAACTACTATTTTTTTTTCGTTTTTAGATGGCTAATAATCCCCTTCTTTAGTCGTTTCTCTCCTTTTTGTGACAAGGATTCACCATTTGGGGGGGTTCAATAATTCCCGCCGTGGCCTGAAACTTGAGACATTTTACGCGCGGCCAAAAGGTCTCCATGACGTCATTCCATGACGTCATTCATGTGTAAATACCACCAAAACGGAATTTATGCTTATAGGATCGAGACAAAGATTGCGCACTTTACCAAGGGCGCTTTGCCTTTGCCTAGATGGTGTGCTAATTGATCACAAGTGACCTCTTTAAAATCTCTTGACGTTTATATTGATGAAAACCTCTCTTGGAATACTCACATTGACCAGCTATTTAAGAAAATATCATCTGGTATTGGGGCACTAAAACGTATCCGTTCTTTTGTCCCTCCAGCGACTCTGCACTCTGTCGTTAATACCGTATTTATTTGACTATAAGCCGAGCGATTTTGCCGTTAAATTAAACCACCGAGAGTAAATTTTCCACCAGAGAAGGGGGTTCGGCTTATAGCCGATAATTTTCGGGGGAAAAAAGTTTAAAGACCCAAAGACAACAATAAAAATGAGAGTTTTCTGTGTTATCATTGACTTTTGTATATGTGGTGGCTCGTAAAGGAGCCATTTGCTAGTTTTGCTTCAAGGAAGCTTTCATCAGTCATCGTTGACATCGCACTTAACCTGTTTGTTGCTTCACATACCCTACTATAAGCTTGTTATCTCCACAGAAGTCGTCACATTTCCTGTGAATTATTTGGGTCTACTTTGTGATGTTATTTGTGGAAGAAATTCATCAATAAACTTGAGCAAAACCATCCTGTTTCTGCTTTTGGAATCAAGCACAACCGAGCGTGACTCAAAGCATGTTGCTGGCTTGGTAACCTCTCTCTCACCTAGCCTGCCAGGTCATACAAGATGGCGGGTTGTTTACAACTTCAATCTTTTGTGTTTTGGAAGTGTTTCGAGTTTTTTTGGCATAAAAAGGTTCCGAACATTTCCTAAAAGTTACAAGGCTCGTTAAAATTCCTTTATGGTGATGGTATGGCATTGAAATTTTAGATTTTCAGCATAATTCTCGCTGAAGTGTGGCACACGATCCATGCGTTTTTTTTTTTCTCCACGGAACTTCGGTATTCGATTTTCGAGTCTCGGCTTATAGCCAAGAGTTTTCTGGGTTTTTTTGGTGAACATCTGGTCACTTCTCCACTTGCTAAGTTTAGGGTCTCGGCTTATAGCCGGGATCGGCTTATAGACGAATAAATACGGGTAGCTTAGTTTTGCCGCATTTCAATTACTGCAGTGTTGTTTGGGATTCCTGCAATATAACGCTCTCAAATAAATTGCAGAAACTACAAAACCGCACTGCTCGTGTGTTGACTTTTTCCAACTTTGACTCTAATGTTGATGATTTATTCGCCAAACTTGGCTGGCGAAAACTAAGCATTCAAAGGCAGATGCAGAAAGCCATAGCGGTATTTAAGTCTCTACATGGTCTCACTCCCGCTTATCTTAGCAATCTATTTACATTACGAAATGATGTAAGCTATTCTCTGGGAGACTCTGTGAACAAACTTACTGTTCCATTGCCCCGCACTAATTTTCTCAAAAAGAGTTTAAGCCATAGCGGTGGGGTACTGTGGAATAGCTTACCTTATGATGTACAGCAAGCAGAGTCCCTTGACGCTTTCCTTTATAAACTTAGCAATTGTACTCTTTTCTCAGACCCGTCATTTATGTAGAGCAGTTTATTTTTAGTAAATAATTCCTATAGACAAAGTTGTAATTAGCATAGGATTTTGTAAAATTTTTACTGATGAATTTTACCGTGTTAAATAAAGTTATCTTATCTTATCTTATCTAATGTTCAAGCGTGAAACATATCTGAGAAGGCAAAAAAGCTTAAACGCGGGACGTTTTGGGCAGCTGGCGGCCCTGGTAGTGAATCTTGGTAGTTCTCCAACATTTTTATTCCACGGAACTCACAAACACAGAGTGACGCACTCGGCTGAGTACACACGAATGATTCACCAGACGCCAGGTCTTCGTCTAGAATTTTCGTGAGAAAGGCCCAACTTTCACCACATTTTATAATAAGTTCCTATTACTTTTAGCAAATTATTTTCCCTTCAGAATGTTTCTTAAAACGACAATTTTCATAATGAAGAAAAAATGGTTTTGAAATTTCGATTCATGTGCACTTTAAGAAATATTTTTTCCAGTCGTTTCTGTGAACACTCGCCGTGTTGTTGAATTTTAACGAAGACTTCAAAATGTTAATGCCCTGTTTCTGTCACTCATTAGTTTACAGATTAAACTTCGCGTTATTTGGAGGCAATATGGGCACACTTCAATTAGAAGCTTAACGCTAGTCTCTTTCGAAATCACAGCAATGAAAACTTTTTATTCACCAGTATTCACTCCTTACGTTATTGTAAGTTATTTTCAGGGCTTAAAATCTTTTTTCAATCTTTTACCTGTTTTCAAATCTAGTTTCATTTGAAGAAAATTTACTCAGTATGCCTAGGAATTAGAGTCATACAAAAAATAGCTCAAAGCGCGCTATAACTGAAGTCGAGCCATTGGAAGTGTTTGTCGAATTTTACTTCTTTTTTAGTGTCAACAAACTAATAACCTTGGCAATTTTGATGCGCCATATATTTTGTAAACGTCACTGTGAAAGTCAGGAAATACTTCCAGTTTTTTTTTACAAAATTTAAATCAACTTGAGAGCATGCCTGCCCATGTCTTGTAGTTGCGCTATTAGCAATTATCGCCTCCGGGTCAATGGCTGGATTTGCATGTATAGATTTCACACCAGGCACTGAGCTTCATGTTAACACCTGCATGGTATGGGAAGTATTATAATGCGTCCTCCCTTCATGAATAAGTAAAGAATGCTTTGGTGGATCCGAAAACAGGTTGAAAGAAGCGTTATAGCGTTTTGAATACGCGATTTACGGCCAACGAAATTGTCAATGTTGTGGCAGATATTCAAATCACAAACAGGAAATATGGTAGCAGGCGATGGTGGACCAAGCTAGAGAAAAAGTGACTCTCTTCTGCAATGTTGTTCCAAACAGTCATGAATAGCAAATCGCTTTACCACTAGTATTTTTGTGCTTCAAACGCAGCGATCAGTTGCTGGTGGAACGGCCCGTACCTGGTTTTCGGCGGAAAGGTTGCAAAGTTTTATTTCAAGGTAACTATCAGATTGTTTTGCGTTTAGGTTTTAAATCATATGGTCGAAGACACTGATGGCATAGCTTGTTTAATTTAATGTCCAGTAATACATGCAATATTATTCACACCTTGGAGAAAATGTGGTTCGAGAGTTGCGAGATAGATTGTTTTTTCTTGATCGCTCCAGTTACGTCGGCTCAGGCTGAACAACAGTTCTATGGAGCAAGAATACACACACGACAAATTCTTACGTTATAACTTAAGCCTTGTAAACAAACGCTGGAAGAATGACACTCAAAGCCGGGTTGATGTTCTTTATTTCATTTTGCTTTATGTGTTAAAGCTGGCGTGCAAAGTCGACAATGAAGCCAATAAAGCGATGACAATCTTCTTCAAATCATGTATAGGGAAACAAACATGGCAGCGAAAAATGCTGCAAACAAAAACATGTGTAGGTGTAATACAATAAGCAGCTTTGGGTCCACGTCAAATTAACGATATTGAATAGAGGCAAAACAAAAGTTCATTCAATCACCTGGGGGACAATTAAGTCGACACCATTAAGTCGACACCTGCTTGCCGTGGCGCGAAAAGCTGTCACGCTGAACTCATTAGGGAAACTATGACAACAATCACCAAGTCCATATCATGCGATATTCCACCGAAGATCCTAAAGGTAATATTATTTAATTTATATCAAATTCTTATATAATTTAACACTCTTACCAAAGTATATATTTCAAACCCATATATATCTTTTATGTTTTACTCAGAGGTGTTTTCCAACTAGGAACTGAACAAAAATTATTTTTGTTTAAGTCAGTGGGAAATACCCCTGTTCAGAATTAGTCACAAATTTATTATCGTACATATTCATACCTGTTTTCTTGCAAAGAAAGAGGACTTTGATGAAGATATTAAAAATTTCGCTGGGATATTTCGTATTAAAAGAACACATCACGGCAAAAAGTATTCTTTCATTTTATTGAAGTTAAATTCCACCCAAATTCATCAGAGACGAATTATTTTTTATGTCCTTATCTATTGTTTGAAGGAAAGGGTTTCTATTGTTCGCAAGACAAAGGTTAGGAGTCACCGACGCGTAGCCAGCTCACCGAGCGCGAAATTCAAATATCTTCGGAAGCGATAAGTGTTACAAACACTGCCTTTGTGGGGGAGGGTGTTGTAACGATTGTTGCAGCTTGGACACATCTAAAGGGGGTGGGTTGGGGAAGTTTGTGACAAGAAGAGCGAGGTCTGGACAGTAACCAAGCGAAAAATTACGCATAATAGTTTCAATAAAACGACTCTGAATGTTGACAAAAACTTTTCGAACACTCATGAACCATTACAAAAAAAATCCGTGGGTGTCGTGATCTACTGGGAAGAGCAGTAGCGCTTTCGCAATCAAACTTGGAAGTTACATTTGTATTTGACTAACAAACGGCTTGTTCACAGTCGAATCATTTAAGTGTCTGTTAAGTTGGCACGTTATCATGGTAAGAACTCTAACAGTGAATCAAAGTTCAAATCCTCCGCTTTTCCCTTTCGCTCCTTTTCCTTAACTCCATTTATAACGTGCAAAGCGATTATAAAATTTGACGCCGTCTTAAAATACACAGCCGCTGGCGCAATGAATATGAAAGAAAATATGTTGTCCGCAAGCCGAAGGGAACAAAGGAAGTGTGATTTCACACTTTTTTACGTTTGAGTGACCTCACTTTTCGGACGGGGCACAGAAAGTTTTAAAGAACATAATTATTTTTCCTTCGTCTCGTGCGCAAAGCTTAGCACTCTAACAGTGAAACAAGGCTCTATCCCTCCACTTTTCCCCTTCCCTCGTTTTCGTTAACGCCATTTATAACACTGTTGGTTGACGTTTAATGAGACAAAGCCTAAGGGGCAATTGTTAATAACACTCTCATTTCAAAGACGTCTTTAGCATTGCAAAGTGTAAGGCTGAAAGCGCATTCTTTGTGATTTGGTGGTTTTCTTAATAATTTGTGGGTAGAAGTATTTTTTTTGAACTTGATGAGCACATTGTTTTCACGTTGTCATCTGTCGCTTTGTGCGCGAAACGAATGATAAATGCTCTTTCAAACTATCTGCGCTTTCCAAAAAGCGACATCGCTCAAACGTAAAAAGGTGTGAAATCACACTTTTTTTGTTCCTGAGGCGTGACAACAACAGCGTTGTTTCTTTTACATTCCTTGCGTTAGTGGCTAAAGACACGCACGCAGTGTTCTTTCCTTTCTTTTCATAAAGAGCCGATTTCCAGGATCAGGTCTTTTTTTGCCTGCCCCAGTTTATTTTAAAACGGCGTCGCGCGGGCAAAGACAAAAAATTGAAACAAAACAAATTTAACGCGAAAGGAAAACTGATCGCTCCCGGCACTCGGAGAACGCTTGCTCGCAATAACATGACTGAAATAAATTCCGTTCACTGATAAAATACGTCGTAAGGATTTCATGCATATTTTGTTTATTTTCTGTGTGCTGGAGTTGGGCGATACACGGTAGGACTGCGTGTAACTCAACATCTTTTCGACAGACGCTTCATGCATTTACTAACTCACTCCCTGCTAGTCTTTCTGTGTTTTCCCTAGTAGGCTCCCGTGGGGAACAAAATGTCATCACTGAAAATTTGCGAACTGGATCCGACTTAACCCGAGTCTAAGTTCGCGTCACCGAACAGAAAAATCCCTAAGGACAGATAACAAAAGCTTCATTGTCTTAAAAAATCCTAACCAAGACAATAGGCAAAGTTTGATACTGTGGGAGACCCGTAAAACCCGGTCCAAGAGCCCCGAAACCAAGATCCTCTCTGTACGTCTAAAATAATTATCGAACTGATGTTAAACATACATTTTTGGTAACAGTTTACCTACAGCTACGCTGTGAATTTTTTTGAGAATTTTGATAATTTCCTTACTGTAAGCCGTTGGTTGATATTTACAGACCTCCACTCTTAATTACTTATCCAGTTGTTTGAAGCCATGATTAATACCCTTTTTGTCTCATAGTGTATGAATTGTAAAGTTCGGGTTGAAACACTTCTTTTACTCGTCATTTTAACCTTTTGTCAACTTTGTTTCAACTCTAATTTGTCATTATCTGATATTCATGTTCGAGAATCTATGATAACAAGCTAATAAAACAGTTAATATACTGAAATTTATTGAATAGCAAAACTGATTATGTATGTTTCATTAATATTCCTCCAATAATAAATCAGTATTAAGAATTATTAAAACTTGTGGTTTATCCGGGAAACGAATCTCGTGCGAGGTTTCCCGAGTGGGAGAGAATTAACCTAAAGAAAAAATCCACCACAAAATTGAATTGAATTAAAGAGCTTATAGCCATACTTGGTTGTCGTTTTTGTGAAAAGCAGCGGGAAATCCGAAGAAGGCGCAGCGCTGGAGTTTAATAAAGTACTGTGAGGAAAATCTTTTTATTTCAGTAAGAATATTACGATTTCTAGGCGCAATGGTTGATTCTGGCCTTGAAATTGTCAACTGTCATCGATAGATATCTCAGTACGCTAATAAATTCAGCAGTGGTTAAAACTCCCAATAGTAATTTTAGTACGGTTGGCACCGTGTAAACCGTACGTGTAAACTGGGATAGCGTCAGGTCAAAAGCACAAATGCAAAAATATAAAAAACAGACACAATCGGTCAGCGTACATGCCGTTTTCAAGGTGGCTGCCACATCGTCGCATCCAACCGCGACTTTTGGAGCGAAAACTTTATAAAACTGTACAGGCATTCATATCATAGGTGTAAACATCCTTGTGCTTATTCTTACAATTATACGTGTAAATCAGAGTCATAATTAGTAAGATCTTGACCATTTAAGTTAAAAAATAACAAACGTTTATACCTCTAGAAAAAAGAGAAACAATCTAGATAAAGGCCGATGGAGATCTAGGAAGGAGATTAGATTTTCCACATGCATTGAGCGTCGTCAAACCAAAAAGGTAGTAATCCACCTGGCAATGAACTGCCACCCAGAGCAAAATAAAGTAAAACGAAACCAAAAAATTCTTGCAACACTCAATTGAAAACGGCTAGGACGCTTTCTATTCGAATGGAAAATCGGGGCAAGGGAATTTTCTGTAAAAGGAACAGGACAATTTTCCTCAATCAAAATGGAACTGGACAATCGTGTTCCTTTTGCACCGAGTTACTCCTTAAGGGGGGACTTAACATGAATTGGACGAGTGGAATTTTACGGAGGTTAAAGAAGGGATGGAAATGTTAAAATACCACCAGACAGTTGATACCCCACAAGGGCACTGTAGGTTGCTGGGGAACTGTTTGGTGTCCGTCTACTAATTTCTAACTTCAAATTCCAATATTAAACCTCCATTAAATCTTCAATATTTCATATTTCCCTCAATTTAACTAATCCTTTGAGAAAAATTTTCTCTGCCCAAATATACCCAGAAATGACCAAAAAAAAAAAATCACAAGAGATCCCACAACATAGCTTCGTAACATGAACATAGGGATTTTCATTTGCTTGAAATGCGAACGAGACATTAACGTTAAATCCATGTTAAGCGGCTAGAAAACGATGCTTAGGTTAAATCCCGCGTTAAGAGACTGGGTACTAACCAAAATAGCACCCAACCGCGCGTTTAGTTCATCAAGGAGCATGGAACTAGTGGGACGCCGCAGATGGTACAGGAGTTTAAGATCATTCCGGCAAAAAAGAGAAAAGAGGAATACCTCAGAAGGTTTTCCTTTATCCGAAAAATTTCCAGTGGAAAAGTCTGTTCCATCTGATGTACCACCAGAACAACCGGGTTTCCTATACAAAAGGAAAGCGCCCTAGTTCATGCCCGAGAATTCCCAAAGTGAAAATTAAACCATTAACTGAATTTGCGAAATAAGTTTTACATGTTGTCAGAAAATATACAAAACAACAACAACAACAAAGAGTTGAGCTTTTCATGGTGCACCAACTTAAATCTGTTAAATACAGTGCAAGACTTTGCATTATTAAAGAGAAAGGAATGAAGACTAGGAAATTAAACCATTATATGTAATTACGACACATGAATTTTGATGAGAAAGCTGTTATAGTGTCAGAGATTGTTGTTTTCGTACGTTTACCCAACGCTGTTATACTGGTAAAAAAAATTGCTGGCATGACAAACAAATGAACAGTACAAGATTAACTAAAATGTTGTTTTCATTTCGTCATGGACCGAACGAAAAGTTGGAAAAATTTTTTGCAGTTTAATAGACCTTTCGACTTTTTTTTCTCAAATTTGTATTTTGACCAGGTAGCGAAAATCTGTCCACACTGCTTGAAAGAGCACCCAACTTCATCGTAAAATGGCCACGTTTGATCATGAGAGTGACACCTTTCAAAATAGTGAAAATATGGTTGCATACGTTTGGTGTATTTTACAGGCGTTTGTATGCTGGGATAGGGTTTGTGCCCCCAGCAAAGAAACGCTTGTAAAATGTTCCGACTTTCCGAAGCGATAAGTGCGATTTTAAAAGGTACCACTCCCAAGTCTGGGTATTTTACTAACTTTTAGGTGCTATTTCTAGCAATGTCAATAGATTCTCGTTACTTGCCGTATATCAAAAGCTGTTGAAAAAGCCGCGGAAAGGTGTATTGCATCACTCGTGTGGTTGTTAGAGCGAAATATGTTTCCGTGTGTGGTAGGTCTGAAAATTTGGCAAGCTTTTTAATGTTAGAAAAATGCCCCCGGTGGGTTTTCCACTGAAGATCTCAACACACGTTTGTTTTGTCAACAACACTAATTGGTCAGATTAAAATAATTTTATATCGAGCGAGGAAATTGTCACGGTGAACTGGAGATATCCGGTAATTTATTGCATCCATTAGCCGGGGTATTAGGAACAAAGACTAAAGTGTTATGCAAATTGCGTTCACTTAACGAATTCGATTTAGAAATGGGACTAATCGTTATTCTGTGCAGATTATGTTATGCCTACTCTAAATTTATCCTTTTATGAAATTGAAAGAAAAAATAATATAGAAGAAGCTTAAATTAATAATGCAGGTGTTAAAGTGGTTCTGAGGTTACTTGTTGTGATTTTAATTGAACAGAAACGAAAGCATTTTCGGGACCCCAAACAGGGGGAATTCATACCTTAAAATTATGCAAAGCGTAGATTTGAAAAATTGTGTACCTGGAGATTTTAACGTGTGCGTGTAAACTGTACATTTGTTTGACCCACGTCTATTTACAAACGAACAGACGGAAAGGCTTAATTCAGTCTATTTGGAACTGTACGTGTCTTATATTTAAATACAAAATAAACGCGATTTCCCTTCAGTTAAACGCGCGATCCATTAAACCTGAAATAAAAGGTATAAAGACTAAAGGAGATGATGATAAACGAAAAGGGGATATTTGCATTTTGTTGCGCGGGATTTGTGTTAACAATGCAAAGCCACAGCACTGACAATTTTCGAGCGAATAAAGGCTTTCTACTACTTTAGGGGGAAATACCTCAAACATTGTTTTTAGGCCAGTTTTTAGGATAAAACTACCTCGACAAAATTTCTGTCCTGGACAAAGACACACACAATTAGCCGCTCGGATGTCCTCGGAAAGGCTCTCTCGAATCATTATTTATTCACAAACAACGAATTTTCGCTTTTGTACTCACACCAACGTATTACCCAGAAGGCCAGCGCAGGCACATAATTCCACGGGATATTCACCAATCGCTAGTAGGTCAGTCCCTACACTCTGCTGAATTTATGTTTTCTGCTTCAACGATTATCTCTCTTGTTGCATGTGATTTGGTCAAATTCCGTATCAACTTCACGGACAGAAAATTTTAGCGAGATTAAAGATCTTCATCTTTGATTGGGATAGCCAATTTCCAAGCGCAGATGTGCAGCTAGAAATCGGATTTCCAGAGGAAACCTCGGTAGCGCATTGAAAGGTAATTGTTATATTTATTTTTTCTTCGCTGTTTTCCACAGAAATCTCCTCCGAAATTATGTAACATCAACTGGTGTAACGGATTTCTGCTTAAAAATTCACAAAGGTTTAAAATTATCGGATGTCACACACCGCCGATTAAACTTTCTTGTTTGCACATCTGAACTGATGAGAGAAACCATCACGAAAGGAAATACATTTGCATCCAGTCTTCAAAATTTTCACAATCGAAGATCACTAAGCAGCGAAGACTAAAAAGTTCAATTTAAGCTCTCCGGTTCTGTTTCTTAGAAAAGACTATAAAGTATCACTTAGGATTACTAAAAATTTTAGGCCTTATTTTAACTCAGTTGTCAATTTTTGACAGCGTTTAGTTTGGATAGGTTGTTTAGTTTTTCGATGAAGCAATTGCGAAGAATCGCGATGTTTATTTTAACAGAAATATTTGCAAGGTGATTTTATCGGATTTCCAGCGTTTCCATAGCCAAGTGTCTGCCGAATGCTCAAAGCGCTTGCAAATTTCGCTTGAGAATTTAATTTGCCGAGATTAAGAACGACATAAACGCGAAGAAAATGCACATACGACAGCGATAATCCCTTACACAAAAACTCGCATTTAAAGCAACAAGAGGAGGCACTTTCAGAAGGTTTTTCGTTCTCTCAGTTTCGCTTAGGGTTTTCTTCACTGAACTGAGTAATGCATCGCATCTCTCAAAAAGACTTCAGACATTTCTCCCATCGGATTCACGTTGTTCAGTGTCAAAAAATAGGCGTCACGACCGAATTTCCTTAGTCCAAAACAATATTAGAAAAGATTCAATTTGGCTCACTTGATTGAAATCTTTTGCTCGTCAAATGAAGGACGGAAGGCACCACGGCAAGAGAAACTCAATTTCCCTTTATCAATTAAAATGCTTTGTTCAGGTTAATCTGTTCTCGGGCTGCTCATACGTGTATATTTTTCATACGACAGATTTGCTAAGTTTGTACTGATAAAAATGTGAAGCTTAAAAGGTGTTTTAAATTAAAGAGAGTATTGGCTTAAAAGTATTACGGATTTCGAAGTAATACTTAAAATTACATTACATTAGTAACTGCCGCAGAGTTTATCCAATTAAAGTTGAAAAAACTGCATCAGATTACGCCTCTGCAGTGCATCTTAGAGAGAAAGAAAGCAATTTTCTGGTTTCTATAAAGTTATAAACATTAGCGAGCTCTGGAAGAACAAACAACCTCGCAAGAAATATGGAGAAATTAAGGAAAGAAATTCTTCCGTTACTCATCCTATAGGAATACCTATCAGTTGCATTAGCCAATCTGAATCTACGAAAATAACTAGGTGCCACTTTCTTACGCTAGGGTTTTCCAAAGACTTAAAGCTCAAATTACTAGATGCTAATTTTTATATGTTATAAATGAGCATATGCCGGTAAGGTCACGTACGGTTTCACTCATGCGCTCTCCGTGGATTGAGCTTCTTCATCACAGTCTAATTTTCTCAGCACAGGTTTTGAACGAATTCAGTTATATCTACTCTTGATTATGACGGAAACGACGGTGAGAGCTTCTCTCCTAGACGTCAGATCATCCTTTGTACAATTTGTTTCCCTTGATTTTAGGAATCTCCGTAACCTCGTCGTCACTCACATGGCCTTTAAGGCCTGGTTCACACTAGCAACGACATAGACATAGCGACATAGGAAAAGATCAGTTTTTTTCTTTATGTTGTTATGTTCATGCTGTTAGGTTGCTATTACGTCATTATGTCTGCATGTTCACCCTGGAAACACAACGTCCTTTCTACGTCGAGATAACGTCCATTTTATGTCGTTATGATGATGTCATTATGTCGTTATGTCGCTATGTGAACTAGGCTTTATTCAAAGAGCGGATAAGTTACTTTTCCACGGCTATACTGATGTATTAGTTGCAATGCATTTCATCCTGACAGTGTTTACATTGACTGTTTAAAACCCGCATTTTCTGCCAGATGAATAATTTTCAATATAGAGAAACCCTCAGAGTATCCATGGTTTCAGTTTTATTCATGAATGTTTTGCTGTATTGAGGCAGGGATAATAAATGTGTGATTGTAACTATTAAGGATACAGGGATACTTCACAAATTAATGTGATCAAGTAAGCTGAAGCCACTCAAAAGGCACTAAGGCCACAAGGTAGCGGGCATTACCCCTTAAATCTACCAAAGCAAAGATTGAGCCCAAGCATTAGCAGCCATGGACAGCTGTTTCGGCCTTGTTAGGCCTCATTAGCATGGCATAGCTAATGCTCAGGCTCAAGTACCCACATATCAATAAAACAAGCAATGAAAACGTAAAGCCTGTGGGATGTGGCTGGAATGACAAGGATACTTCACAAATTAATGTGATCAAGTAAGCTGAAGCCACTCAAAAGGCACTAAGGCCACAAGGTAGCGGGCATTACCCCTTAAATCTACCAAAGCAAAGATTGAGCCCAAGCATTAGCAGCCATGGACAGCTGTTTCGGCCTTGTTAGGCCTCATTAGCATGGCATAGCTAATGCTCAGGCTCAAGTACCCACATATCAATAAAACAAGCAATGAAAACGTAAAGCTTGTGGGATGTGGCTTGAATGACAAGGATACTTCACAAATTAATGTGATCAAGTAAGCTGAAGCCACTCAAAAGGCACTAAGGCCACAAGGTAGCGGGCATTACCCCTTAAATCTACCAAAGCAAAGATTGAGCCCAGGCATTAGCAGCCATGGACAGCTGTTTCGGCCTTGTTAGGCCTCATCAGCATGGCATAGCTAATGCTCAGGCTCAAGTACCCACATATCAATAAAACAAGCAAATGTCAATAAAATATCAATAAAACAAGCAATGAAAGGTGGCAATGAAAGGCCACAAGGTAGCGGGCATTACCCCTTAAATCTACCAAAGCAAAGATTGAGCCCAAGCATTAGCAGCCATGGACAGCTGTTTCGGCCTTGTTAGGCCTCATTAGCATGGCATAGCTAATGCTCAGGCTCAAGTACCCACATATCAATAAAACAAGCAATGAAAACGTAAAGCCTGTGGGATGTGGCTGGAATGACAAGGATACTTCACAAATTAATGTGATCAAGTAAGCTGAAGCCACTCAAAAGGCACTAAGGCCACAAGGTAGCGGGCATTACCCCTTAAATCTACCAAAGCAAAGATTGAGCCCAAGCATTGGCAGCCATGGACAGCTGTTTCGGCCTTGTTAGGCCTCATTAGCATGGCATAGCTAATGCTCAGGCTCAAGTACCCACATATCAATAAAACAAGCAAGCATTTATTAAAAAATTCATTTTCATTGTACAATACGTTCCCTTGTCGATAGTAGCAGAATTATCTGCGGGTTTCGTTACATTTTCGCGCATGGATTTGCAAAACATTAACATAAGGGTCGTTTGAAAACACCCGACATAACAGTCGAAGAAACCTTTACTTTGATACTTGTATTAGAATCAAATATTTTTGTATTGACATGCCACAAAGCAGGTGTCATTTTTTGCTTTTCCGTCCTAAACTGTACTATCTTTGGAGACCCATATATAGTCAACGTTTGGACAAAAGAAACATTTTATTTGTCTACAAATACTTATTTTGTTATTCCTGAAGATAATGTAGGCGCACAGACTTACATGTAATAAGTACTTCCAATTAGCGCAAGCCATATGTTTTCCAATTTGCCGTTCGAGATAATTTTCATATCAAACTAAGTAGCAATTCTCTTATCACGTTAACATAACAATAATCGACTTGGCGCTGTTGGAAATAACGACATATCGAGACCGCGGTCTCACAAGCTTGTTTTTTTTCTCCGTAGGAAATCGACAAAACTCAACAAATCATTTGTTGGAAATCGTCAAAAAAATGCCAGAAAAACCACAATAAGCACGATGATTTACCGCAAATCTTTATAAAGTCTCGAAATTAAAGAAGAAAGCGGAGCGTTGATTAAGTTTGGAAAACGAATGACCAAAGATTGCGATGTCGTATAACTCAAGGAGCAATTTCTGATCTTCTGTAGACCTGTAGCTCTGGCGTTATTTTGGATTCAACTGGAAAAATACTTGTTAAACAGGAAGATCTGATGAGTGTAATGAAAGAACCCTCTTTATACGGCCTGTCATGTTGAGAGTTACCAAGCATTGTTTTTCTCTACGGGGGCTTTATTTGCGGGCCGAAGCTTATTAAAATTGACGATTCTGCAACAACGGCATACAATCTACAATTGTGTGAGGAATTCTCCACCTTTCCTAATCATACAGAAATAACTTTCCTTGGGCTTAATTTTGTGTAGAATTCATGCACTGATTTGAAGCTAAAAGTTAAACTAACAATGAACATGCTTAGAGGAACCTAATCATCGCTGGCGCACTAAGACACACTTTTAGGAGAAAATCTTACGGTTTGCTAATCTAAACCCTGTCAATAATAGAGGTTCTCATTTATGTTATTACACTAATAAATTCTAATAAGTTATCCAGCAAGCTTAGCTTAAAAAGGCATGCTATTCATTGTTGTTTTGACGGGATCTATTTTTGCATAGTCATGCAATATCTTTTACCACCTACAGTTAACTTTTAAACTGTTCCTAGACATTTCAAGTACATTTCTGTGACCCCACATTTATGCTGATTTGCGTTGGTATGAGTCGGCCAAACGAAGATTCAAGTTAGTCGGGCGTATAAACGTAAGGCTGCGTTCCACGGACGAACACTGTGGCTATAGCCACGGAGCAAAAACCTCAATCTTAAAGTTGAAAACAAAGTAATAATTATCAACTTTAATAACCTCGTGCTTTTGGAAATACAACAGGTAAGCAGCTTCGAAATCTATGAAGTCGATAGACAAGACTAATTAAAATGGAAAACTTTCTTCTTGGCAAATTTGCATGTCATTCCAACAAATGCGTCGGTACTCAAGCAGTTTAAGGCCTGGGTTTAGAAATATGTTCATAAATATGGTTGATCACCAATATCTTCCTCCAGATTGCCTAGAACCGGATGAAACTTTCCCTGAAGATAAATGTTGTTGTCCTTGTTTGCCTTAACGTATAAATTTGATCACGTGATCATTCACGTGATCAAAATTTGAAAAATTCTTAAATTGGCGATGCGGTGGCGGATTTTAAGTTTACAGATAAATAAATCAGCGTTTTTAATGTAAATACAACATATCTAACTTTCTACGCTTGGAGTGATTGCTCACGAGTTTTAGTTTTTAAATTATCAACAGCTAAAGGTTGAATTCTGGGACGAAAAATGACCTTTGCCCTCACAACTTTTTTGTTGAGAACGATGGACGGTCGCTCCAAACGTGAGACGCTGGAAATAATTGCTACGCATAAGAAAAGCGTTTTTATTCCATATTATATCCCACAAAAGTCACCTACTCCTCAAATAAGTGATGATTTCAAAGAAATGGTCACGTGACACGTCACGTGATCTAAAATAACGTTTATTGCTCGTCAAAATGTTATGGATGATGAGAACTACCCATGTGCCGAATATCGTTTCAGTGTCATTCCCCTGGACTGTTATAGCACAAAAAAAACGTTTTCTCTAATAAACGCCCCTGACCCAGGCCTTAAACTGCTTGAGTAGAAACCACTAAATTTCTTTCTTTCCAAGACCAAGCGAAAACGTACAGTATCAGGCTACAAGCCATATTTTTACTTTTACCAGGCGCTGACACGGCCGAAGTTGAATAACGTCCACTACATCATGGACGTAGCTGTTGTCTGTTTGGCATCGCTGCTTCTGGTGAGCGAAATGGCCCATGGAAGTGCAGGTGTACCTGCCAAGCCATCCAACATCTCAAGAAAAGCTCCCGAGGGTTTCAAATTTGCTACAAGCGACGTCTATGCCAAGAATGGCACCGATTTCGAAATGGCAAACGTTACTTTGACGGGAAAAGAACTGACTGTAGATGAAATATCTCGTTATACTGTTGACGAGAAGTGTTCTCTAGGTCTTCCATTGTCTGCTGCGTGGCAATATTATGGCCCATATGCAAAGCCAAACATTACTAATGGAAAAATTGCCGTTGAAGGCATTTTTCCTCATCTCATTAACAAGATGCTTCATGTCTGTTGTAACGGCGCAACGACGGTAAAATATGGGAAGATTCTTGGCTCGATCCGGGCGTTGGAAAGGCAGCTGGACCAACCAAAAAAGGCTTATGACTTTAGCTTTCCAGTCACTGGGAAAAGCTTGGGAGACGAATCATTCAAAGATATACCTTACATACCTATTGTCCAGGCTCCAAGAGTGGCTCTGCTTGTCCTTGACAAGACAGAAGATACCAAGACCTCGCAGCTCTTAAACACGGTGTTCAAAGCATGGCCCATTCTCATCTTTATCCTTGTTGCAGCAACTTTGTCTGGCATTATCGTTTGGCTGCTGGTAAGTTTTTTTTTTTCAGTTTAAACCAAACCTTCAGAGAGCATGCAACTAAACTCTACGATGTTATAGGCAGTAAAAACGTAAAGCTTGTGGGATGTGGCTGGAGTGACAAGGATATACCTCACAAATTAATGTGATTTGGTAAGCTGAAGCCACTCTAAAGGCACTAAGGCCACATGGTAGCGGGCATTACCCCTTAAATCTACCAAAGCAAAGATTGAGCCCAAGCATTAGCAGCCATGGACAGCTGTTTCGGCCTTGTTAGGCCTCATCAACATGGCATAGCTAATGCTCAGGCTCAAGTACCCACATATCCATAAAACAAGCAGTAAAAACGTAAAGCTTGTGGGATGTGGCTGGAGTGACAAGGATATACCTCACAAATTAATGTGATTTGGTAAGCTGAAGCCACTCTAAAGGCACTATAAGGCCACATGGTAGCGGGCATTACCCCTTAAATCTACCAAAGCAAAGATTGAGCCCAAGCATTAGCAGCCATGGACAGCTGTTTCGGCCTTGTTAGGCCTCATCAGCATGGCATAGCTAATGCTCAAGTACCCACATATCCATAAAACAAGCAGTAAAAACGTAAAGCTTGTGGGATGTGGCTGGAGTGACAAGGATATACCTCACAAATTAATGTGATTTGGTAAGCTGAAGCCACTCTAAAGGCACTAAGGCCACATGGTAGCGGGCATTACCCCTTAAATCTACCAAAGCAAAGATTGAGCCCAAGCATTAGCAGCCATGGCCATGGACAGCTGTTTCGGCCTTGTTAGGCCTCATCAGCATGGCATAGCTAATGCTCAGGCTCAAGTACCCACATATCCATAAAACAAGCAGTAAAAACGTAAAGCTTGTGGGATGTGGCTGGAGTGACAAGGATATACCTCACAAATTAATGTGATTTGGTAAACTGAAGCCACTCTAAAGGCACTAAGGCCACATGGTAGCGGGCATTACCCCTTAAATCTACCAAAGCAAAGATTTTTTGTGGCCTTAGTGCCTTTAGAGTAGCTTCAGCTTACCAAATCACATTAATTTGTGAGGTATATCCTTGTCACTCCAGCCACATCCCACAAGCTTTACGTTTTTACTGCTTGTTTTATGGATATGTGGGTACTTGAGCCTGAGCATTAGCTATGCCATGCTGATGAGGCCTAACAAGGCCGAAACAGCTGTCCATGGCCATGGCTGCTAATGCTTGGGCTCAATCTTTGCTTTGGTAGATTTAAGGGGTAATGCCCGCTACCATGTGGCCTTAGTGCCTTTAGAGTGGCTTCAGCTTACCAAATCACATTAATTTGTGAGGTATATCCTTGTCACTCCAGCCACATCCCACAAGCTTTACGTTTTTACTGCTTGTTTTATGGATATGTGGGTACTTGAGCCTGAGCATTAGCTATGCCATGCTGATGAGGCCTAACAAGGCCGAAACAGCTGTCCATGGCCATGGCTGCTAATGCTTGGGCTCAATCTTTGCTTTGGTAGATTTAAGGGGTAATGCCCGCTACCATGTGGCCTTAGTGCCTTTAGAGTGGCTTCAGCTTACCAAATCACATTAATTTGTGAGGTATATCCTCCATCCCTCTACGATGTTATATACTGATAAATTTCCACAGCTGTTTCCAGTCTGACTTCGTGAGTTCAATCAAACGACAGAACCACATTAATGCATGGCTGGCAGAACACAGGTTTTCATTTGAACTGATGGTCGCATTCGTGTGTCGTTTTAGAGGATCAAACATCATTATAACCATAGCATAAACGTCCTCCAAGTTGAAAATGAAAGCGCTGATATCGAATTTCACCTCTAAACGATCTAAACTACATAGGTATTTAAACTTTATTGCAGAAAAACAACGATCATTTAGTGCGTGAAATTGCAAATATCCTTAAAGTTAAAGTGGAAATTCAAATTAATTAAGTCTAATTATTGCAATAAAGTCCGCTCAGGAAACATTTGAAAAATGACAAGAAAAGGAAGTTAAATTCCTTTATCTTGACTGGAGTTATAAAAGGATTCAAGTTGCCACTACTTTAGTGTCCGCTGCTACTAAACTATCCGTTCGTCGAGCACAGTCAGTCATTGATTAGTGTTTCAGTTACTGAAAGAATATTACCCGGACAATACTTATTCTGGTTTCACTTTAACAAGTTTTTTTGAAGTCATTTTAACAGACTATTTATTGTGCTGTAAATATATCAATTTTATTTCCAATGAAGCTGAAAAGATTCTTCTTAGCTTTCTTTGTTTCCGAAATCTACCCAATTTTTGATTGTTTTCTATTGAAATGCGTTCGCATTCTAATTTATCAACAACGAATTTATCACAGTTCGATCTCAAAGATAACTTACTGGAAGATTAAGATTATTAAGATTATTAAGATTATTAATATCGGCTTTCTTTGATAATTTCGGCAATTTCACAGTTAGCTGTCTAAATGTCTGAAGCCGCACCATTAAACTGAGATGTTTCGAGTGTGTGTAAACCATATATTCATTTACGGACACGTAAATAAATAAATAAATAAATACGTATTTATATAGCGCTTATTGTAAGGCTAAGCGCTTTACAAATGCCCAAAAAGAACACTATTAATAAAAATATAAACCTTAAAAGGAATGTCTTAAGCCTTGATTTAAAAACTGATATAGTTTTTGAACAGCGAACACAATGTGGCAGATTGTTCCAAAGTAACTGAGGTGAAAGACTGAAAAAGATCTAAACCCATAGTTTTTAAGGGAGTAAGGGACAGTTTTAAGTTTCAGTCCATCTGCGGCGGAGAGCAGAGTTCTCACAGGTTTATAGATGTTGACAAGTTCTTGAACGTACGAGGGTGCAGAGTTATTGAGGCATTTAAAAGTTAGGAGATTGATCTTGAATATAATTCTCTGTTTAACGGGTAACCAATGAAGATGTTTGAGGATAGGTGTGATGTGATCGTTCTCTCGAGCGCCAACGACAACTCGAGCAGCGGCATTCTGAACATTCCGCAGTTTGGAGATTAAGGTGTTAGGGATTCCAAAAAGCAAAGCGTTGAAATTGTCAATTTTTGAGAGTACGAGAGCCACAACCAGAGTTTTCGTAGTTTCTGTTGACAGGTAGGGTCTTATTTTAACTATGCGCCGTAGGTTGTAAAATGCTGCCTTGACGGTGGTGTTGACATATTTGGTAAGGGTCATTGCACCATCAAAGGTTGCTCCAATGTTACTCGCATTCTCTGATGGTTCGATGACATCTCTCCCGATGGTTAGGGATGTGAGCGGAATGCAAGGGCGGAATCGAGAATGGAGCAAAAGTACCTTAGTTTTGTCGGTGTTTAGTTTTAATTTGTTAATCAGTGGTTAATCGTCATCCAGTTGTTAATGTCCGACATGCATATCTCAAGGCAATTCTTGACCGCAACAAGTTCTTCATTGTCCTGGTAGGTAAATGTGGCATATGTCTGAGCATCATCTGCATCTGCACGTAGGAAAACTTCGTTGAGTTAATTCTAGACTCTATTCAGAGTTAAATCGAGAATAAGACAGCTGGTAAGACTTCACAATCTTTAAGCCTGGTTTTCATATGTCGGGAAAATCCAAGACGGTCGGGGATTTCAATTTTTCCCGACCGTCCCAGATTTATGCCGAGATAACGAAAACCACAGAAATCTGGGACGCATCGGCAAAATAGAAACCTTCCCGATTTTCCCGATTTGTCCCCGACCATCCCAGACGATCGGGTATGTCTACGATCTCCAGTTTTCATTAATCGGCATAATCTGGGATGGTCGGGAAACAGTGAAATCACCGATCGTCTGGGATTTTCCCGACATATGAAAACCAGGCTTTACGAGACGGCATTCTCAAAGAAAACTGCAAGAGTTCAATGTTCAGTTCGTGGGGGGTATAACGTGAGAACTCGAGAGATAGTCGGACCGGCAGTTTTCGACAGAGTAATCTCTTTCAAAGTACATAATCTTTTACTTTCGTACTACAAAACAACAACAACGACAACAACAACTGAAGCAATTCAAAAGTTATGCAAATTGTGTGAAATTTAATTCTCTCTTGTTTGGATAAAAATTAACTTCCGTAAACGGACACAACATTATGTAATCAGCATATTAATTAATCAGTCAATCTTGCTGATTGCTACATAACGTACAACATGCATGTCCAAGTTCTCAATAGCCTTCTGGGGTAAACATTTCGAAATCTTCTCAGTTATATTAAATTCAATCTTAAAAGGCCTGCTATTATGATATAAAACACGTGACATTTAGTTTTGCTACCAAGAATCGGTTTAAAATTCAAATTGAAGCGAATGATCTCGGTTCTTATTGGTGAATATTCGATTACGACTGAGAAGCCGGTTCCGTTTTATCGAAACTCGCGCATTTTATGGAACAAAAAGATCAATGGTCGGAAAATCAGCAGAGAAAATAGCGATTAGATTTGTAATTTAAGATCATAAACAAGTATGAAATATTTTTTACTAGAGACCAAATGATTCCATCATAATACAAGTGCAAACTCTTCTTATTGAGGAATGAAAGATAACAGAAGAACTAAAGCTTTTACAACAATATTTTCTGTCCTGCGACTGTCGTCTGTGACAATATCTAGAGTTCTTTTTCAGTACGAAAATGTGGTGAAAAAAATTATGAATCCACAAGGAAATGGAACCTACCCCATTGCAAAGACGGGCCAGATCGAAGTTTTAAGGACTATATGGTCCGAAAGCTGCCGCAGCTCAGTGTGAGCAGTGCATTTATCCAAATGGTGCTTCTTTCTCATTTTATTTCCGTGACGAAGCAACTAACGATTTCAAACATCTTTGGTTGCTCACGACATTTACACGCCATTTCAATCATAAATGGTTGGAGATATCATTTATTTTAGGTATATTATAGTGTTATTTTCCTCATAGGACCGCCTGAAAAACCCAGACGAGTTCCCGCGACCTTTCATCAATGGCACTTGGGAAGGCTTCTGGTGGGCTTTTGTTACTATGACAACGGTGGGGTGAGTATGTAAAGGGTATACAGAGTGACCCATGTTCTAACAAAAGTGGTCTAGAGCAGTCTTCAATTGTATGTCGAAAATAATTAAGTTTATACTGAGTTTTAAATTGCTACGCTTTGTGACTCGTTAGTAAAATTAATTGGTCCACTTTCTCAACAAATGCCAAATCAATCGTGACCTGCTCCCATGCATTTTCCTGCGACTGGAGTCGGTTATATCCTTTTATGTTCCGGCGCGTTCAAAGAGATTCAGTGTGTTGTTTGCGCTTGTTGTGGTTGGCCAGAGTAATTACTTCGGTTTTGGTTTCACGATAGTCAGTTAAAAACCTTTCTTTTGGACACATCAACGCATGGAAAATGAATAATAAGGTGTTTGCACGAGATGCCTAGAAAAACCTTCTTTCCCATCTGTTCAGAGAACTGGGCCATGACAAAGTTAATTTGCATATAACTGACATCTACAGTTTTCAGTATATTCAAACTAGACTTAATTGAAACTAATTGAAAGGCTGGTAGAATTACTTCTCTTTCTTACTGGAACTTGATTGTTATAGTCCCATTTATATGATCTCTTCTTAAATTCTACCTTCCCTGGGGAGGGTCATGGGTCCCTGGGGAGGGTCATGGGTCATGGGTCTACTAACCTAATGTGAAAGAAACCGTTGTAATTGCTCTAACTCTTTTAATCTTTTATAAAATAGATTGCCACAGACACTAGGCATCGATTTAAAGATACTTTGTAAAGCCATGATGACTCACGAACACTCGTCATTCTTTTCCTTATTAGGTATGGTGACCGTGCACCCAAGTCGTTTTTGGCGCGAATATTTTGCATTGTGTGGATTCTGGTTGGAATCATCATCATTGCTATTTTCACCGCCATCGTCACAGCCTCGTTATCAGCCAGTATCCAGCACCATTTCACTGTACATGGCTCTGTGGTAAGTTGTAAGTCACTGTATTCAGTTTGTCAAGAGCATGGGAGAAAGAAAAATTCTGATTTTATATATCATTAGTTTCCACTTAAAGGTAGGTTCGAAATAGACACATTCAAAATAAGAGATATTATAGGAGCATTGTTATGATATTTTAGCATAAATTCAAAAAGCTAAGATGTGTCATCGAAATGATACAAACTTGATATAATTCATGATATGGTCTAATTTGTTAAGATTGGCTATAATTGACGATGGAGTATAAAAACAAACTTGCAACAAAAATATCCAAAAAACTAACCATCTTAGTTGTATATGTTGTGGTTCGATTTCATCCTTGGTTTAATTTTTTCTCTGTCTCTGTTTTTGGGTATGGTAATGTATGGTAATGTATGATAATGTCTGATAATGTATGACAATGTATGATAATGTATGGTAATTGGTTTAAAATAAAGGGGGAAAAATTTAAACCAAGGATAAAATTGAATCGCGACATCTATATAAGAAATGTTTCTCTTTTCACTGCAGATCGGAGCCGTAAATGGCAGTGAGGAGTTGCGGCTCGGCGTTAGTTTGAATGCTGAATTGAAAGGTAACTTGTAAAGCTACCATTGGGAAGTAATCCAACCATATTTGGAGTTTCTTTGAGAATGGTACGGAGAGGGTTCAAGGAACAAGGGAAAAGTTTTCCATCAAAGTTATGGTTTTAAGCTACTGAAATACTGTCGGTAAACCCTCATACAGTTTTCAGTTTATCAAAGTTTTTGGAGTTATAAACATTCCTAAACAGCAGCAAATAAATAAAATTTTGCAAGTCACACACCAAAAGAAATTGACCTGACTTTAGGGGTACTACTGAAATGTGATCAGTTTTAGCAACGAGTAACCGAATATAACCTACACATAAATCTTTCATTTCAGCCTATCATTCCATACCAAAAATGAACAAAGATCTAATGAGCCAGAAGCTTAAAGGTTCTTTGATCGACAACTACGTTTTGACGTACTACAGCGATTTTGTGAAGGACAACGACGTCCGTATAGAGACCACGTTTGAGCACGCTATCACTTATGGTCTTTCCGTTCGTGCCAACGCCTCATCAGACATGTTGAACTGCTTCAGACGGTATGTGCGCAATCATCCTCAAGAGGTATTTGAAATCATTGCGAAAAATCTGGAACCACTGAAGGTGAGAATTAAGCAATAAAAATTTAATTGTGAATGACGTATATAAAATAAATAATCATCCTTTTGGGAATACATGCACTTTTACCGAGAGAAAAACGAATTAACTTTTTTTTTGAATAGTTTATTAATAAAAACTCTCTTGCAGTAAACAGAACTGAATTATCGAGTACATTTTACAATCTTAAGGCAACTATTATCTAAAGTATAGTAATTTACAGTTATAACAATGATAATAACAATTGAATCACTTAAAATATTTAAATGTAAAGAAGTCTTCCACTCTCTTTGTCCTACAGACCTGCATGTTCCGGAAAAGATAATACTTTTGTGTTTTCTGCCTCAAGGTGTAGTTAGGCGCGTCTAGGAGTTGGCTGGGAAGCAGGTGGTGCAGAGGGTGGCTGGGGGACTTCATTTTCGCCATATATTTGTAGCACAAGTGTACTCTTCTATCATCTAACCTATCTAGTTTACCTAACTGTAAGGCATGAGCATATGACTCTGCCTCGTGGTAGATTATGGTAAGCGCCCTTTTTTGCACTCGCTCTATGGCTTCGGACACGTAAGCAGGGATGTCCTGCCAGACTGGTACAGCATACTCTAAAACTGGCCGAACTGTGCTAAGGTATATCCTCAAGATTCAACTCATCACTAGTTTCAGGAGAGTTCTAACAGTCTGGAACTTCATTTTGTAGGTTGTTAAGGCCCTGGCAAACGATGACGCAATGTCGCCGACACATAGTTACTCATCATGTTTCTTGGGTGAGCAAACAAGCGGGACACAACACAAATGTTGTGTTTCCATGCTGTACAAACTGGGAAAAATTCGCTGAGGACACAAACTGTGTGTCCACAACAAATGTTGCGCGCGCGGGCAAACAAGGAACAATTTGTGTCCGCAACAATGTATCCCCAACAGTGCGGACCCTTAAGCAAAAATGGGGTCATTATTGTCAATGGTGGACTCGGGTAGTAATCGGTTTTTTAACATTCCATTTATAATCAAACATGGCATCTCTTTATAATTGATCCTAAGAATTAATCTCTTGACTATTACCAAAGAACTGCCTTGGGTGTCTGAGCTCAGTTCTCTAGGGCATAAAATAATGGAATTAACATTCATGTTACTGCCGGTACTTCACTATCGAAAGGTGTAAATAAAGTGGTTTTTCAATTTTTTCTTTTTTAAGAATCCTACAGATGAAGTGAGCCAGGAGGTCAAAGCTTCAGAGGGACTGTTCTTTTACCGAGAACGCGCGTTCCAAAACGTTCTATTCATCCTTTCGGGCGTGGTAGGATTTCTTCTGCTGGTGGGAGTAGTCTGGGAATTTCTTATCAATCGGCCAAAGCGGCGTAAGTATTTATTAAAACTGAACATAATGCAATCTGCGTGGGAAGAGACGGATTCAAATATATGGCAATTGTTCAAGCACGAGGGAGTGAAGTAGCTCAAAATGTGGAAATGGGTTAATCAAACCAGTTTATTTATTTATTTAGGTTGTAAGGTCGACCTCCAGACCAGAGAGCGTAGCAGAGTAATTAACAGTTATTCACGGAAGTTGAGGTGAATAGTGGTGGATATTTACTGAACCGCGAAGCGGCGGGGTATATATCCACTACTTTTACCGACACTGAGGTGAATATAATTGTTTTAGTATATACCACACAAGCTGAATAATTTGCGGACCGAAACATTACTTTATGTGTGACAATATACCGACAAGCGGTCGGAAATTTTAAAATCTCGCGCGCCGGCTGCTCGGAGGTGAATATTATCCTATCAAAAGTGTTGTGAAGACATGAGAAAAGGAGATGTTTGTTTCGACTTGAAAAAAAGTGTTAAGTAAGAAGTGCGGATGTAAATAGGGAGAGAGATCCACAGTTGGCAGATGCTGACATAAGTACGGGGGGGGGGGGGGTAGCAATGAGCAGGTCCTCAGATAACGTCTTCTGAGTATTGTAGTATCAAAATAAACCAGTCAGTATAATTCTGATTTGTTTGTTTGTTCTTTGCTTCGTTTCCCAGGTAATAGCAAGAAAGAAAAAGAAGTCGACGGTGCCCAAATCGCATTGACGTCAGCACAAAACAAATGCGACTGCCACGAAATGCTGCTGAGTCACCAAACAATCCAGAGCATCAAATACAAATCGGCAAAAATCAAGGAGCTCATCCGGGAATATGAAGACTTTTACGATGCCTGGTTACAAAGGGTGCGCGCTGTTGAGCACGATGAAAACGGAATCACGCCGCAAATGGTGTGAACTTATTCACACCCCACGTGACTTTGCAGGAACATCATTTGCCAATCGCCTTGAAAACGACCCTTTTTCTGTTCACTTTTACGTCATTTAGGTCCGGTGATTTTTGAGTTCATCAAGCACCATTCACAGCATGTGGAGGAGGGCTGTCAGTGCCTTTACCTTTTTCTTTCTTTTTCTCTGTTTGAAGATGTTCACACTCTTTAAACCCACTTTAAAAGAGACACAAAAACGGTCACCAACCTCTCAGCGTTCACTAACGTAATTGATGTTTTTAAAGAAGTTATTTCCGGATTGCACAAGTTCAATTTTCGTCTAGTTTGTAATTCAGTTCTAATCTGAAAGAATCATATGACCCATCTGATTCAGTCTGGTGTTATTTGAATGTAAAGTAACAAGACAACTTTTTTTACTCAAATACTGCTAGCTTAAAAACTTGGAACCCAGAGACTGAACAAATTGTTTCTGCCAGGAATGCCTTTCATCTCCGGAACCACCACATTCCATGATTATTATCATTATGTTTCAAGTGTCAAAAAAAGAACTTGTATTGGTCGCAGAAGTCTCTTTGTGTCTAAGGCATAATCATTAGTTTTATTTTAAGTATTACACACATTTCACTATATATGAAGAATATTGTTGGTGGTAAAATTATTTCTAACATTTTTCTAAGTGAAATGTTGCTGTTATTGAAGGTAGAGATTTGCTGTGTTGAAGGATAAGATGAAATTGACCATTCAGTTTTTCCATGTATTCACACAGCACTAAGCACCTACAGTGAAGTATTTTCTTGGAACTTAATTAATTAAAAGCCTTTCTCATATAATAGTTACTTTTGGAAAACAAATGAGGTGAAACCCAGATAAATGTTTCAAGAACAAATCGGCTACAGTTTTATCTTAGCCATAAGGTAAGAACGTAAACGTGTAGGCTTGAAGTTTCACATTTACCGCTAATAGTTTCAATTTCCATCCTTGCCATCTCTAAATGAAACACTTGATCAAAAATAGTTTTCATACACTCAAATCCTAATTTTAAAATAAGCCATAATACCTCTTCTTTGCTATGGCTGGAAAGGAGAGGCCTGGCGACTCCTGAGAAAAAAAAAGGCTTTAGTTACATTTTCCAGTCATTAAGAACATTTTTGAAGATTAGAGTTTAGCCATGAAATAAAACTTACCAAAGTTGCATCTATGTTAAATTCGACCGGACTGGCAGGTGGATCAAACAAAGCCAAAGTTGCATCTACGTTAAACTCGACAGGACTGGCAGGTGGATCAAAAACAGTCGAGTTGAAATCGTCCTCCAAGCGCGTACTTTCCAGCGGGGTGTTAGAACAGGGGGCGCAGCGCCAATCAATAGGTTGGCCTGTCTGGACAGCGATGCGGTACTCTTGCTGCGATATGCCGGTTTGGCACGTTCGGTGTTGCCATTTCTGACAGTCGTCACACTGCAAGCCTTCCTGACGAGCACGAACAGGAAGCATGCAGAAAATACAAGGGTCCATTTGGTTCTACTGAACTTTATTATAGAGTTTGGCTAGTTAATGTCACGCAAAGACTTGACCCGAATGATTCGAAAGAAAAACTTACACCCGACTTCACAGCAAGTGAAGTGATGGATAAAAAGGTTTATGTCACCTTTTCATTGGTTATCTCAAAAACAATACAAAATCAAAATGAAAGAGTTTACTTGTAATTAATATTCTAATTATGTTACGTTAACACACTTGCCTAATGAGTTCTCACCTCAGTTCCTCTTAAATAAATAAGTTACAAGACACGCGTGTCAGCTAAATATTTGGTTCTATTGCATGAACTTTATTATAGAGTATATTAACCCTTTGACTTCCAAAGACGCATATTGACGTAAAATATACTGCTTTTGCTTTTATGATTTATTTCTTGTTTAAATTTTGTCACAAAGACATAGTAATGTGCAAATAGCACTAAATGGTGCTTTTTGCAATTATCAAATCCAAAAAACCGACAACAATACCCGAATTCCGCTGCATAGCACAGTTTTTTTTGGCAGCAAAGCCCAAAATGCCAGTCTTTTGACCAAAGAACAACACCAAAAATTACACATTTTCGTGGTCAACTTTTTAATAAAAAACATTGCCCAAAAATCAAAATTCTACATTTATAGCAAACCTTAAAGCCAGACCTTGGCATCTGGAGGAAAATTTTCTTCTCAATTTTTCCGCAAGCCACGCTTTAGCCATTTTATTGGAGCCAATGTCGCGTATCTTAAGTTGTCTTGTTCACGCCCCAAAAGAATTCTGGGAAAGTCAACTATTCCAGGAACATAGAACCCTTCCATTTCCTATTTCCAAGTTTTTTTGTAAGTGTCGGGCCAACCAGTACTACCAGGAAAATATGACGTCGATTGAACTTTTTACCAGTCAAAACTAGCCCAAATTGCCTTGGTAGGCCCTGGAATCCTTCCACTAAGTTAGCAGAGAGACAGCTTCGGTCATCCACCGCCATATTGGCTACGAAGCCGATTTAGCGTCTCATTCAGCAAGAAACCGTCTCTCACCTCTGGCTTCTTTCAAAGGCTTGCCTTTACCCACATTCCAGCTTAAGGATGCCAGCCTGGAGGCCTTTGTGGAGGAAAATGGCTCGAAAAAACCTCATAAAGCGGCAAATTTACCACAACCAAGCTTGTTGACTCGGTAAACGAACAGCAGCCGCTAATGTGCGTGACGTCACACCTTTAGAGTGAGCCCACAGTGAAACAAGCCCGCTGTTATTTCCATCGCAACTCCTTAAATGGAGAAGATTAGTCCTCCAGACTAATTATCACTAAAATTTACTAAAAAAATGCAATAAATTGGTAGTCAAAGGGTTAAAGTATTTAATGTCACGCAAAGACTTGACCCGAACGATTCGAAAGAAAAACATACACCCAACTTCATAACAAGTGAGACTTTTTCTTATCTCAATTTTCTAATAAATTAAACGAAAGAGAGGTGAGGTGAGGTGAGGTTTTTTTCTTCTTACAAAATAGAGTTCACAAGTGAGACTTTTTCTCACCTCAACTCATTTGCTACTACTAAAATGCACTTTGTTTGGACTTCTCGAACTCCCGCATCTGCGAGAAGCAGCGCCTCGCTATGAGTGTCAGCGGTAAACATCGGTGAACACTTTACGATGTTCGGCCCTGATGATGATGCTTCGAAAAGACATCACGGTTAGTCAGTACAAGTATTATGTCTAATAATTTTACGTGGGGCGAGCTCGTTTTATGTGGGGCGAACTCGATTTATTTGGGAGGCGAACTAGATTAGTTACGGGGCTAACTAGATGGGGCTAACTCGCAACGGGGCGAAACCACTGGATTCCGTAAGGTCCAAGCAAGAAATTCCGATTTGGCCCCAAGAAGGTGTATTATTTCCCGGTATTAATGGCACACAAAAAGATCAAGCCATGTCACATTTTATCTATGTACACCAGTTGCAGAAAGATATATAGAGGATATTACATGCCCGCGCGTGGATATGAATTTTATCTTCGAGTGGTCAACTCGATATCTCACGAGTGAGCGCAGCGAACGAGTGAGATATCGAGTTGACCACGAGAAGATAAAATTTCATATCCATAAGCGGGCATGTAATATTCTGTTTATTATATAAACACCAGTGAAATACCAAACCATTTTACCTTCATATTTTCAATGGTCTTAAAGTAGAACGTGTCGTTACTAAACATGGAAGAAGTACATGGACGAAAACCAAATTCATTTGATAAAGTCTAAAAATAAATTTAAGAAGTCTAAGTCTAAGTCTAAGTCTAAGAATAAATTTTGTCGAGGCAAAGGCGCCGCTTTCAAAGGCGCGATTTATTATGTAACCATAACGACGGTGATCTCTTCACATGTGAAGATAACATGTTATCTTCACATGTGAAGATATGAAGTTTTCGCGGGAAAGCTCACTTGGTATTTCACTGGTGTTTATATAATAAATATTTGTAGTACACAGTGCATGCAACTTCCCCATAAATGAAAGTGGTATGGTGCAAGGACGTATTTATTTTAATTTTGCAGTTCACAGCTATGTATTAGATTCTTCTAATTGGCTTCTCGTTGATTTGAAAAATATGGCTTTCCACCAAACCGCAGGTTTTTTATAACACACTTTTTAAATTTGGACAATGCTCAAATTTAAATTTGTTCCAAGTCACCGCTGATACAATCAAATGATTGCTGGCCACATCTTGGCGGGACAAGCAGCCATCTTGGATTTCAGGGAGACTGGGAATGAATAAGTTTTTTTGGTCAGCAGCAACACTAGTGCGCATGCTCAAAGAAATGGTTCCAACGGATTGCAACGGTTAACGGTTGACACGAGCTTTTTAAGTTCGTTTGAAGTGTTTCCTCGGTTTCCTTTAAGCTTAAAATGGTAGTTCAAAACAAAAAGATGCAGAACACTACCCTTTGAAACAGGTAAGATTTAGTTTAACTCAAATTTATATGTGAATATTGGCGGAAGATCGGCTTAGAAATTTGGTTCTTCGTTCGTATAGGTAAAGGTCAACCATGTCGTTTCCTCAAGCTAAATTTGAGGCTGTTGGACTGCCATTTTTGCTTATTTAAGACTCTGCAGCCTCTTCATAGCATAATTTCTAAATTTTAAGCGAAATGGCAGATAATTTGAGTTGTACTACAGTAGCGTAGCACTCTAGTGCCTTCCATGGTGATTGATTCACTCAGTGCGTGCCTTGTTTGAATGTACATGATCTTGATTTGCAACCACACTGTACTTGTAAATGATCATGAAATTGAAAATGACTTCGTTGAGTATTTAAGAGCAGAACTGTTGACTTGAAAGGACAAAATTACAAGTACAATACAATACTTGAACTCGCAAAGAAGGCTAGGCTGATTTGAACTTACCACACAATGTTTTGTTTTGATGTAGATGTTCAACTCAGCTGTTGTGGAAACTCAGGACTGCATCTCCACAGTCAAGTTATTAAGTACATCTCAATAAGCTAAGTTTCCCTTCACTTTGAATTCTAAATGTGGTAGCACACTGCATTGTTTTCTGATGTAAATCATATCTTTTTGTAGTAGCCAGATTAAAATTAATGTGTAGAAAATTAATATAACTTGAAGATTTGAAACTAAGGGCCTGTTTACAAGGAGGGAGGGTGCCCTGGCTAACTGAGTTTCCCAGCTAGGAGGGTTAAAAGACAGCCCGCCTTACATGCAACTCACTTAAGTGGGATCGGTCAGTGGGCTATCTTTTGAGCGGCCGCTAAGCACAACAACAAGGTGGCGGACAAAAGAAACTTTTTTAACAGTAAGTTCAATTTTTTGATCACTCGTTCTGTTAGCGGCTCCTTTTTCGTGTGTAGGGTCATTTGCACTCTGGTAATTGATCGTTGTCACCAGGGGCAGTTAACTTTAAAAGCTGACCTGTGGGGCTGGAATATACAGCTGCTTTCACGGTCTTCTCACTCGGCTAGCCTGGATAACCCAGCACCAACCGTTAACATGGCAAAAAGCTAGCCCGCCTAGAAGGGTGCCCTGGGCAATTAGACAGGGTGTCCTGGGAAGGTGGGCTACCCTGTCTAGCATGTATTTTCTAAAGAAACATATGAAAAGTTGGCCCTCCCAGATTAGCTCGTTTAGCCAGGTAACTCGGTTGGCCGGGGCACCCTCCTCCATGTAAGCAGGCCCGAAAAAGCGTTTTGATCTTGAGATTGGATGGTCCTATGAATTTAACAAATTTCCCTAGCTGTTTTGCCTAGCTTTAGGGGCTAGATATTACCAGACAATTAACCATACTGCTTTAATTAATGGTTATTCAAGCTTTCTTAAAGTATATTTGAAAGGCACATCCCCTGCCATTAAGGAAATGCAGAACTTGAAATGGCAGCTTGTTACTTCAATAATTTTTGAAATTCTACAGCTTCTTAAGGTGGTCTTGACTTTCTTTTATTGAACTTTCTACTTATTGAATTCTGAAGGAATTCTAAATCAAAACTATCTTAACTGGGAATTGTTATACAGAGGAAAAGAGGGCTCCATTGTTTTGCTTTTCTTGAATTTTGTTTCAAGTAAAATTACATTATACAGTTTTGAAATTCTTTGAAGGAAATAAACAGCAATATAGAACGTTGATGGGAAGATAATCTGTGGCATCCTTTCACGGTGCAATTACTGTAGTTGCAGGGCTCGAAATTAACTTTTTCGTTCGGGAGCCAGCTGGCGACCAACGGAAAAATTTTGGTCGCCAGATCGTAAATTTTGGTCGCCGACTTATTTTATTTATAACTTACACAAGAGCACTATTTTATACGTTACTTTGCATGCAAGAAAAATCACAATTGAAGAGCGAAAACAATTACAAACAACACGAGTAACACTTAGTTATAAAGCTACTGTTGTTCTCAGGTGATATGTCTCTGGTGATGGTTGTTTCCATAGTCATTTTAAATGAAGCGAAGCATAAAGCGTTTTAAAGGTCAAATGAACCGAAATTTCAAAGTTTTTTTCTGAAGTCAATTTTTATTGAATTTTGTAGCTTAAGTAAGAAATAAACATATTCTGGAGTTTCAGAGTGATCGGGTATTGTATCCCAGAGATATTGGAGGCTGAAAAGTGCTTCGTTTTGGCTTTCGTATTCGTAGAGTGGTCGGGTCAATTGTCGGGAATTTGTCGGAATTAACAGTTGTGACGTCACTGTTGGCGAGCTGAAAAATTGCGGGAACATTAAAAACTACAAGTGAGTCTTGAAATTAGTGTCGTTTTCTTAGCGGAAAGCATTGTGTTTTGTGCTGCAATAAACTGCAGCAACAATACAAGTGTAAAGTAAGTATTTTCAAGTTTCCTCATGACCCAAATCTACGGAAGGAATGGCTCATAAGAGTGAAGAGGGAATCGCTTGTGCAGACCATTTTACATCTCACACCACACAGCTTCAAACAAAACCTCGTGGCAAGGAGTTCGTTCGTTCCAGCTTTAAAGCCATGAGGACTGACTTGAAAGACGATGCCGTGCCAACTTTTTTCAAGAATTAAAACGTGGAATCCGAAACAAAAATTGGCCAGAAAAGAAGCAACACCGACAACAATTCTAGCCCGCCGAATAAAGGACGACTTCAAGCGCAATTCCTAATCTATTCGTTCAGCGTTTGCAAAACGCAGAAAGTTAGAAGTAGACATTTTCCATCTTGTTTGAAATAGCTGAATGCAGAGTGATCCTTTTGCTCTCTCTCGTAATTCGATCTTGTATTAAAAGTTTGCTGGGATGTAAAGAGCTGAGACGTCCGTGCAAACCATTGACATCCTTATCAGTGGCGTACAAATCGAATTTACGTATGTACAGTAGCCA
Source organism: Pachyseris speciosa (assembly GCA_016490735.1). Lineage (NCBI taxonomy): Eukaryota > Metazoa > Cnidaria > Anthozoa > Scleractinia > Pachyseridae > Pachyseris > Pachyseris speciosa. Next base: position 34,224 of record JAEMWC010000058.1, on the reverse strand, counting down.
TAAATATATTTGGCCAGAGCCTTTTACTTAGCATCCTTTCGGCAAAGTAAGCGCTTGTTTACATTCGAGGAGGATGATCTTAGTGGTTGGATAATAATATCCTAGAAAGCGGAGTAACTGTGTGTCCTCTTCCTATGCTAACCTAGATGGGAGTTTTACCTCACACGAACAAGTTGTCTCAGATTTATAAGCCGAAAGCTAGACAATTGTTCCAAATTGAAAATTAATTTTGTCGCCTTAGTTTACGATATATCGGCAAGCAGAACTTCAATTCAACTTGTTCAAAACTGGTAATGCGAGATAAAAGAACATCGCGAATATTTCAAAACAAAGCCGTTTTTGCATATCGAGCGTGCTTAAAAGCAGGTGCTCTGTAATGTGATACTTAAGTTATAGTGCTAACATCGCAAACACTTCCATTGCGAGAAATGTAAACTGTTTTTCTAAAGAAATTAAACAAACCTTCGTCCATCCATCCATTTTTGTACACTTACATTTGTGGTCAGTTACCTCGAGCGTTCCCGTCGCAAGTGTTTGACAATTTACGCTATTGAATAATCAAGTGAATCAGCTTTAGTTTTATTCGCTCGCGCATGTGACAATTTCGCTTGAATCGAATCAGGATGCAACGTTCTTGCTTTGTTTACAAACATTTGGTTATTTCGTAGGTCACAATTAAATAAACTTGATAAAATGTGTTCCCTCTACTTTTTTGGCTGTATATTTATGCACGGATTTTTGATCTTGTTTACTACAACTTCGTTCTCGCTCCACGTGTATTTCCTTCTAAAGTTACTTTCAGTTTATGGTGCGTCTTTTTACCAAATGTTGCTGAGTTGGGGGTGCGTTTTATAGCAGAGTGCGCGTTATAACCGAAAAACTACGGTATTTTCATGTGGAAATCTCTCTCTATTTGTTTTTACCAAACACGATGACAGCTTCTCATGTATCCAATAGGTACATTGCCTTTTGGCAACATATCTGTATGTACTGACAGAAAAGAGGAAAAACATACTCTGAAACCTTGGGTGACAAAATTTTCACAAACTTTATCCTCATTTGGTTCATAAAATTCTTAGTGGGCACACAGTTTCCACAAATGCACCCGCATTTTAAGCTCAAGTCAAGATTGTAAAGAAAAGTAAACATTTCATTAAAAAAGCATATAAGACTTAATTACTGGCATTTTGTCAATTACACGGATACCCCTGTTACAATGACTGTACATGTTATCTAGCCTTTGGGATTGTTCACGCAGTGTCATCGGAATGAAATCGGACTCACAAAAACAGCTGCATGGAAATTATGGTATTGCATAACAATAAACAGTGAAAATGTACAAAAACACAGGAAGCAGATAAAATGCGTGAAATGAAAGCGAGCAGCATGAAGTTGCAATTCTACGGCGACTTTTTCATAGTATGGTGAATATTAGTAAAGGAGAAACGCGGATCAAAACAACAGCAGTGCATGGAAGTGTGGCTTCACAGTACACATCGAAAATACAATTAAACACCACAGAGAACAAAACAAATGCTTCAAAGGCGATTCCAACGTATTTATTGACCATTCTAAGGCGACCTTTTACAGTATATTGAGTAAAGCAAACGTTCACCAATCCATTTGACCGATTCGGTCCTTGTTTACATTGTATTCTTTGCACTCGGACGAGTCATCGGAGGTTCCAGCATACGATTCCGTTGCCATTAATTGGTTCATACTAGTACGGCTCTACGTTAAAAACCACATGTTCGACTTCCTCAGCCTTTTTCGAAGAGAGAACGAAAGGTTAAAACGAAGAACTTTACGAAAGATCGCAAAGAATACTTACAGCATTGATCGAGCTCCTCATCTACTCGCCAATATTGACGTCACAACAACACGTGCTTGTTTCCATTCCTTCCATGTCAAGCGCGCGGCCATTTCAGAAACGTTTTCGTTTGTTCTTCGGGTATTTCCGTACTCCCAGTTGTTTTGCTCTCTTAAAAGCTCAGATAGGACAATTTCTACGTGATTTTGTATTCAAGTAGTCCTTTTTAGTGTTTGTTCACTTTGAAATGACACAAAGAAAAGGTTTCGAAATTTTGGTTCATTTGACCTTTAAGTCCGTGGTTTTCATTGTGAGACAAACACGGGTCCTTGGGTACTTCTTCGAAATGCCGTTCTTTATTTTCGACTTGCTTTCCTCGACGCCTTTCGCTGCAGACAACCAACGCCATGCTTGGCCCAGGCCCCTACAAAACCACATTGCTCGTACCAGTCTCCGACCGGGAGGAAACAAAAATGGGCTTGGTGCAGTTTTTAGGTCTTCGTTTCATTTTAGACAGAACGTTTTAGTAAAAATAAAACCTAAAATATTGCGGGAGTTACAGAAGCACTGCTTGAATTGAACTGCTATCTCCTTACCTTAAAGTATAAAGAAACGTTGTTCAGAGCTATTCACTCAGGTACTTTTTCTAGTAGTGATAGATATATCCATTGGCAATGCGATGGATATCCTTCGGTAGTTTGGTGAAATCCACTTTCCCTACATCAACAACTGATGAAGGATTCAAAGTTTGGATCAAACCTTTTGGCTAATCTCCATTCCCCGCATGTAAAAATTCACGTAAATCCTTTAACTGATTTGTATTGGCCGCCATTTTCGCGGCAAATGAAAAGCACATGGTGTTGAAGTGCGCCTACGATCCTAGTTTCGGGAAGAAGCTGCTGAAACAATATGGCGCGCCGTGAACGCAGTATCGACGTGTCGAAATACATTCAATTTTTCGATTACCTTGTAATATTCAAACATTTTACTGGGGAAGGAAAGGTGAGTTGTATACTAGCTACCATATCCGATTGATTTCCTAATATAAAGATTTAAAAACAAAAGTTGTGCCGTGGTTTTCTTTAGTTATCGGACAAAACGCGAGGCGCCAGCTGGCGACCAGTTCTGAAAATTTAGTCGCCAGTGCTCAATTTTTGGTCCCATTGGCGACCAGTGAGTCGCAACTTCGAGCCCTGAGTTGTAGTTTAAACTTTTCAAGGTCATTAAATACTAAAATTATTTCCTGCAAATTGAAATCCAAGTTACGGGATCTGACAAAAACCAGTTCCATGATTTGTTCCATTTTCGATATGTATTATGTATGCGTGACTGTCAGTGTGTTATAGCAAGGTCACAGAAAGTCTTGTCTCCAACCATAAATAAAAGTTATTTTACAAAAGATTAACAAATGGTTGCATTTGCCACTGAGATATTAGGTGGTTAGCAAACCAAAAGAGCTTGCCTAATGATTTAAAAAAGAAGGATCAATCTGTGGCATCCTTTCACAGCACAATCAGTTGTAGTTTTTAAAAACATTAAGATCAGTAAAAACTAAATTCCTGAAAGTTGAAATTCAAGCTTCAGGATCCAAAGGTTTTATAAACAAACTTAGGCAAATAATGTACCTTGGACCTGAATAATGCATTGAGTTTTTGCTGATTTCCAGTTTTAGTTTTAGATGATGTTTTAGGCCCGTTTCAAACGTCGTGCTACTGCCGTGCTTAGCTGGCTCGACTGTCGCACGACTCCAGCACGACTTGGTTTCAGACGTCGAATTTAATTCCACTGAATAAAAAGTTGTTGCCCAATCTCGTACCCAGAATCGTTGGGTGCCGTAATTAAAACACTTGCCAGCCATTGCACAAAGCAAATCCAAAATATTAATTTATGAATTGAGTTCGACACGGCAGTAGCACGACGTTTGAAACCAAGTCGTGCTACTGCCGTGTAGCACGGCAAGCCTTGCCGTGCTACACGGCAGTAGCACGACTTGGTTTCAAACGCCGTGCTTAAGTCGAATTTAATTCGAGTAATTGAGTTCGACACGGCAGTAGCACGACGTTTGAAACGGGCCTTAGTGTATTTTGAATACAATTTTCTCAGAGTGTCTTGTCGTTACCGCCAACCATAAGCAAAATTAATTTCTTGGGTATAACCCTGTTATGTATATAGTACAATATGTGCAGGCAGGAAAAAATAGTTATGGTTTCTGGTACAAGCATTACATTTAGAAACTTTTAATGAGTAGCTTTAAATTTGAAGAGTTACTTTGAGAATAAAATAAAATTATGTCTTAAAGATCTTCAGTGGCTAATTTATAAGGATTACCATTAGAAATGTTTAAATATAGATAAAATTGAATTGTTTGACTCTTGCAATAATTACAGTACTGTATTTAGAGTGCTGTTAAAGGACTTCATGGACAAAACATTTGCTCTTTGCCATCATGAAATCCTGACAGTACTAATGGCGGAATTTCGGGCAATGCTGTGAGTATTTTATTTGATTTCTCTACCTGCTTACTAGACCGGCTATTTTAACAGTGGCTAAAACCAAAATTATTATTATTTTTGTTAGAAATTCGGATATGTATGGTGATTTGTACAATGGAGTTGTCTTTTTACAGCAGTACTTTCTTGTATCATTGCAAGCAACCGTCACCTTTGAAATCTCCTTCGCATCAAGTATCGCATAAAAAGGTAAGCGGAAAGTCGTCGGCATGATAGCAAGAGAACGATAGATATGAGACACTCTAATTCTCTAGAGTCAAACTCCATGACTCAAGAAGTTGCTATTCAATTTCCCGCCACATTTGCGTGACATTTGTTTTACCTTGGGAAATCGCTATGATGATGATGATAACTTTATTTAAGTCTCAAATCTTTATAGCCGAACACAAGTGCTCTACTAATTGGGGAGACTAAAATATAAGATAAAATCCATTCAACTAAAATCTAGTAAAAAATAAGATTAAATCTAAGAACAAATTCGCTATTCGCGTGTAACCGCTGGAATAGTAGTATATGCGTCAAACAAATACCACTTTTTTTAGTAACATAAATAAGATTACTTTCGACAAAACAAAGCTTAAAACGCTCACTTTTTGTCAGCTTCAAGTGAGCGTTTTAAGCTTTGTTTTGTCGAAAGTAATCTTATTTATGTTACACAAAAAAGTGGTATTTGGTTTGACGCATATACTACTACTCAAGTATAGAACAGGCGGAACAAGCAGGTAAAAGAGGAAAGCAAGTCACCTCCAAAACGCACCACACCGCGAGGGCGGTCTATTAGAGAAAGGAGGGTATGGGGCAAGAGCGATGGCGTCGCAAGTGGGAAACCTACAGAAACTGAACATAGTGATGATGTCCCTCTAAGTGCCTCCTTGAATGTATCCCCCGAATTAACGGTGAAAGAATTCGGGGATCATATGGTTGACAAATATGTTCCTGAGCAAACCATCGGAACTAGTCACGACTCCAACATTTTGAGAGACATGTCTAGATATTTGAAGTCGAGGCAGTTCAACCTGAGGGCAAGGCCAAATGTTGTGTTTGACGGTGAAGATGGTATGGATGCAGAGGGGCTTACCAGAGAACTTTGCCACATGATGATGTCCAGCATGCGAGATGGTAAAGGTGGGATCATTCTTTTCGAGGGGCAGATAGACCATCTCATTCCTGTACATAATGAACAGTATTTAGCTTCCCAGTACTATAAGTATGCAGGTCAGCTGATAGCATACTGTTTTATACATGCTGGGTTTGGTATAACTGGATTGTCACGGGCCATAACAGAATATTTGAAGACTGCTGAAATGAATGAGTGCCTTCCATATCTCTCAAAGGATGACATCCCTGACCTGGATATACGCGAGAAACTAAAACAGGTAGATCCTCTCCTTTTTGCCCTGGATATGAACATTTGACACGCAATATTAACTTTGTTTTTCTTACAAGAAAGGAGGAAGTACAGGGGAATAGTGCCATGACTGCCAAACAAAAACTATGGGTGGTATATGCATAAATAAATTATATGTTCAATGTCATTCCAAAATAGCGTTTTTTTGAATAATTTTTGCAAGTACCTTGCTGAGTGAAATAAGCTGCTCTTAAAAGTTTTTAGTTACTTAATATCTCAGAGGCAGGGTCTTCCAATAATTAACTCCATCTGCCCTCAAAAAGCCCAAAAGCTTTGAGTCTTTGATTTCCAAAGTCTATAACCTATCGTACAATATTTTTGTGTAAAACTAATATTTCCTCATTGATAAAAGGCAAACTGCAAGAGGACAGTCATGCTTCCATTTTTTCAGTTTAATATGGATGTACACTAGTAATAGGGAGCTTAAGCAATGACGATGGCAATGTTAACGGAAAGGGCAAAACAACGATAAGTTTAGATTGGTAAAACAACAACTTTGCGTGTGCATGTTGTTACTTGAGTTCCCTAATCTTTAGTTCTCCATTTTTTTTTTCAGGCAGCAGTCTGTTACAGTATATTTACTACAGTCTCATATAATTGAGGTTTCTTTCCACTTTAGATGCAGGATGCTGAGAGTGAGAAGACGTATAATGCCGTTTATAACGATGACAGCATACAGCTCCTCCTCATGCAAGCAGGCTTTGCCAATGAATTGGTCAAGCTAAACAACAAACACAGAGCGTGCCAAGCAATCATCCTCCACCTTGTATTCAAAACAAGAAAGGAGGAACTCGATCAGTTAAAAAGTGGTCTTGAAAGTCTCTCTGTGATAAACTTTCTCAAGGTTTCTGAGGGCTCTTTAAAGTATGTGTTCCCTTTACAAAGTGAAGCAATGGTCACCAAAGATGATTTTCTAAAAGTGATTGAAACATCTGTTGACTCTCTGGAGGGTGATGAGAAAAAAGCTTATGATTGGTTCGTACAATATGTACATGAAGTAGCAAATACGGGTAATGTTTAAACTTATATTATCATCTACTTTATTTTTTTGTATAATGTGCAGATGACACAACAACAGTCATGACTCATGAAATACAGTACTGCAAAAGCCATTCAGAACTTTTGAATGTCCTGTTAACACTGACCCAGAATACAGCATGCTATTTTTTATAAATTATTTATAATGTGCTGTTGGTTTAAGCAAGCAAGGATGTTATTATTTATTTTTTGGAATCTGAGTATTCAGTTTGAAACAAAAAATAAACACACTCGTTAAAAAAATAACTTTTTTCACAATGAATCAGGATGCACAAGTCCACTTGTTGAAATTGAGAGAAGCATAACTTACAGGATCAACTTCACAAATATTCTTTTGTTTGGCAATAGAGAGGAGAAGTGTGATGACATGTTACCGTGGTATCACTTTTTCTGGATGACAACAAAACCAACGACAATGGTGATGGAAAGGAGATCAGCAGAAAATAATATGATTTTATTAACAAACAACAACTTTGCATGCTATTTTGTACATTTCTTTGCCGTCGTTGCACCACTACGACATGGAACTAATTAACTAAAAAACAAGTTTAAAAAATTATCGCTTTCATAATTGAATAAGATTGGTGAATCTTGAAATGGTGTGAATAGACTTTTTAAGTGTCTTTTTCGGTTTGTTGTCTTTCAAAAATTTTGCTACCATGAAACGTGACGTAGCAACCTCTCCTCTCTATTTTTTGATTCGTTAGCCTGCATTATGATCATTATTGTCCCCATATTTACAGTGTCAGCTGAGGCAAAAGACCAGCCTTTCAGTTCACTTCCAACACTGGCTCAGTTGGTTCAGTTTGTGGCAGGACATCCTTATCTACCTTCATCTCGGATGAACATCAGTTTCAGTGCTATGGTGTTTCCAGATGCAGATACATGTTTCTTCAGCCTTCGATTACCCATTATCTACAGCAGCTATGATGAATTCAGGAAAGCCCTTAATACTGCCATTACATGCCAGCATCTTGGTTATGGAAGGGGTTAAAGGCTAGGGAGTCAACAAAAAAAAACCTGTCTGTTTTTGAATAAGGCATTCTTCACTTTGGAACGTTTTGTTATGTTAAGTTCTCTTGCTAAAAATAAGACGAAAATTTGTTCCATGTTGTTTATCTTTGTAGTGTAACATACATTGATTTGATTGAAAATTAGACTTTTAGATTTGGCAAGACTTGAATTTAATTGTTTGATTAATGGTTCAAAATTTTTTGAGTTGAAGTTCATTGCTGTATGGTATTGAAATAATCATGTATTCTTGTTTTTGGTTTACCAGTAGTTGACAGTATTTCATTAATTTGATGCATGCTTGGAATGTTCCATTATATTATGACGTTGATGGTGACAAAGTTCGTCCCAGAAAGTAACATTAAAAAAAAAAGAGGGAAAAAATTTCACTCTAATCCGTCTTACCATAAACAACCCACATTTTGTTGCTAGGGTTGTAGCTCAATGGTGTATTCCTGTATGTGGCTACTCTCTTAGAGAGACTACTATTCCCTAACATGATTTTCCATCAAAACTACAGTATTGACGACCTCCTGATCTGACATGCGGGAACCAGGACTAGTGAATTTTGCTATGGGGCTTGTAAATTCTGCCTTTTACTTGCCCGACATAAAAGTGAAGTGTTTTGGGTAATTAACATTACAGAGGAACTGTAATCAATAATGCTCAGAAACATAGTTCGAGCTAGCAAAAATTACTCTTACCCTAGTACAGGCTAGCTGTAGCTTGCCCAAATGGCAAGCTGTAAAACTGAATTTCCTTGAACCTTGAGCAATTACAACATTTGAGCCAGCAGCCATAATGATATTCATTGGGGTCCAATGTTCTGATGTTTAGTTCTCTCTTTTATCTTTTGACTAAAGGTTGCCAGTAACTGTACTGATGCCTGTACAGGGATAATTTATTGCTAAGAAACGGTAATTGCACTTATTAAAAGATGCCTTTACTGTTTCTCAAATGGACAACAAAGGCATGAAGTAATTTCTATGTTACAGTTTAGTACAAAAGCCAGGTTGGTTAATACATAAGCCTGCTGAGCTTTTCCTTAGCTACATCCCTAACTTTAGTAACAGCCATTCAGACATTGTTCATTCAGACATAAAACAGACATAAAAAGGCTGGGTGGATTTTTTATTTGATGCAGTTTAGTGATACAAAACTAGCTGAGGGGAACTTCTACCTAGGCACTACATGTCACATTTCAAAGAGTCATGTAAAAGAAATTACTTTTTTGGAAAAAAGTCTGGAAAAAGTGTGGATTCATAAATCTGAACGAACCCTGTAAAAAAAGCCAAATTTCACTTAGTTTAGAAATTTACTGACCTTTCAACAGTTTTTAACATTCCTCTATAAATGTTCAATTCTTCCAAGTACTCCCAAAGCTGTCAAGTAAGACTTTATTCCATGCCCATCTACAGGCACTGCAGAAACCTCCTGTCTTAGTAATAGCACTTCAGCATTAGACAATTGTATGGGTGATTCAGGAACAGAAACTGTCTCACTTACTTCTATAGAGGGTACAGGACCTTCCTCTTCAATGCCAAACTCCTCAAAATTTAAATTTTCACCCTCAATAACATCTCTGACTGCAGATAACTAAGAGCTGCGTAGCTGAAGCATCCCTTGTGTCCACAGCTGCCTGGGACTGTAGTTTGATTCTGTTGTGACAGGATGGTCATTCCATTGTCATGATAATTCACTAAGTGCTACATTTATCAGTGGAAGAAATACGAAGTGTAGTGCATAAATATGAGTCTCATTGTTAGGGTCGAAAGCCCCCCCTGCTTTCCAAGAATAAAAATATATTGAAGAATCTGGATACTACGACTCTGTTAACTTCTCTCCATAAGCGTTCAATCCGTTGATTGTGTACTGAATTTCCAGTTATGATACTACCCCTGTTCATTCCTCTTGTTTGTATCATAAAAAAACCTTCCAACCTCTACATTTTCCAAACCCCTGTCACTTCGTACTCTTGATGGAACATTGTAATAGCTGATAGCCTCCCTAAAAAGTGCCAGTACAGTACTTGCACGATTATTTGTGGAAGCATGAAGATAGACAACTAATCTTAAAAAACCGTCAATTCCACCATGTATCACAATACGATATGGTTCAATCAACTTATGGTCACCATCGATGTGCCTGTGAAAGGAAGGCAGAGGTGTAAGTACTTCTATATAAATATACTAGGAACTTTAGCCGGGTTAAGAACCAAATATACCACCAATATAAACATGCATGGAGGTCAATCCCTAGTAACAAATTATGCCTGTTCTCTTGGATTTCAAACAATTTGAGGAAAATGTTCCAAATCTATGATGAAAATAATCCACAAGGTTTGCTGTAAGAAAATGTTACATGTTATTGTAGTACCTGTGTAAAAATGAATTAAAGCCATTTTTAGAGGCTACCGTAAAATTCCGAAAATAAGCCCCGGGGCTTTTATTTTTCAAAGGCCCTTTTTGAGGGGCTTATTTTTGATTTGATCCCAAAGGGGGAGTGGGGGCTCAACCAAGATTTGAGTATATGTAGGTGAGCTGCTGAAGGTTTGAAGCCCTGACCCTGTTTAGGCCCAAAAAAAATTTCAAATACACACCCTGTTTAGGACAACACTCACAATTTTATTACACAGTTTAGGACAAGGGATAAAATGCATACTATCTTATTTTTAAGTTACTGGCAATTAAAAAAAGGACAAATTTATGTTATAACCAGTGCGTTTGCATACTTGGAGTAAGAACAAATTTTATCTAGCAAATCAACTCAATCATGCAGGCAATACCCTGTTTATAACCAGACATGACCAATCCATGACATAAATGAAATAATGAGTAATCAATATGATATTGATGGGTAATCGGTTGATTAGTCATTGATAACTTGAGTAATGCATGGCATTGACGAATAGGCCACAAAATTTTGGCCATCGATTAGTCATTGATTACTCATTAATTATTACTCATCAATTACTTATTGATGCCATTCATCATTCATTACTTGCGTCTGGTTATAATAGAGCACTGCTTAGGACACCCCATGAAATTATAAATCCTGATTAGGAGAGACGTGTTAAAAGCCATACCCGGTCCAGCAGCACATCCCCATATAGGCACATAAGGGAGTGCCCCCGCCCCTTCCCGGATTTGATTCAGCTGGCAAACTTTTCATGTACTCAAATTTTGAGCTTGAACCAGACTTTCTAAGCCGCATGTTTCCTTCAAATTCCTTTCCCCTTCAAATACTTCTACCACCCACTATCTCTTTATTTCCCCTTTATCAAGCCTGTATCCTGCCTACAAGGCTTCAGCAACATGGCAAAAATAAATCAATAAAATATCAGAAAGTATGGTACCATATGAATATTATAAACATACCACAAGGAATTTGGACCCGGCACTTGGTAGGTTCGACGAATGATTCTTCTAGAATAAACTGATTGTCTTAACACTGACATGACTGGGTCAAGTCTCTGAAGTGCTTCAATGACACGACGCCTTCGTATTGTCAATCCTCTTGATCTTAGCGCTCCCTCAACCAAACCGACACCTGACTGTGGGGTAACTGAAAGGATGCTTCTTACAATATTAGGGACTTTAAGATACGAGGACACGGTGGCTTTCGCAACGCCGTAACCGAGGGAAGCCTGGACCTAGAACGGCGTCATGAACGCGGGAAAAATAAAGTTAAGATCTGCGACGCGACGAAGGATCGGTTTTGAAACAAAACAAACCATGAGTTCCTTCAAAGCAGTTCGGGAAATGCTGCTTTTGTGCCTAGAAGAAGAAATTATCGATGACCAGGAATTTGCTGTGCTTTACGAGGAATATATCACTCAAAATCTTACATTTCGTCATTCTCTGTACGACAACTTTTCCCTGACTAACAAAGATTCAGCAAAATGCAAAGCAGATTTTCGAGTGGAAAAGGTAGACATTCCTTACCTTATCGATGCCTTGAGACTGCCTCCAAAATTCGTTTGTTGCAATGGATCAGTCTGCAGTGTATTGTGCTGAAACGCTTTGCCTATCCATGTCGTTATTCAGACATGATACCAAGTTTTGGCCGATCAGTTCCAGAGTTCAGCATGATAAGTAATGTCGTCATTGACTGGCTTTATGTTAATCACAGTCACAGGATGACTCAATGGAATCATGCTATTCTGAGCCCAGCGATGCTTGATATCTACGCCAATGCAATCCACAACAGAGGGGCGGCCCTGGAAAATTGCATCGGGTTTATTGATGGAACAGTGCGCCCAATGTCTCGACCTATCATAAACCAGAGAACTGTGTACAACGGGCACAAACGTATTCACGCCCTCAAATTTCAGTCTGTTGCTCTTCCCAATAGGTTAATTGGTCATCTTTATGGCCCTGTGGGTGAGTTCAAATGCTACTTCCTTCATTGTTTGTTTGTTGTTTTTTTCTTTTACATTATCTTATTTATTCGTTTTTCAATTTCAACTCTAATCTTTGCACATTTTTACTTTTTTTTTAATAGAAGGAAGAATGCATGACGCTAGGATGTTGACCATGTCTAACCTTTATGATGACCTGGAAAATTTTGCCTTCTCCCCCGCTGGAAGAGAAATGTGTTTGTATGGCGATCCAGCGTATCCACTCAGGGTTCATCTCCAAGCACCATTTCGGATGGGAATGCTGACCAGAGAGATGCAGATGTTTAACGAGTCAATGAATGCGGCTCGTGTTTCCGTGGAGTGGCTTTTTTCAGACATAGTTAACTATTTCAAATTCCTGGATTTTAAGAAAAACTTAAAGATTGGATTAAGCCAAGTTGGCAAGATGTACATTGTTTGTGCACTACTAAGAAATGCCCTTACCTGTCTATATTCCAATACCACAGCAGAATACTTTGGCCTTGATCCTCCAATGTTGCACGACTATTTCAGTTAGTTATCTTAGACCACTACACAATTTGCATACCCTTATACGGGGTAAGAATTCCAATCCTTTTCACTGTTGTTGTGAGGTTTTGGGCTTCCCAAGCGACTAACTAGAAACTATCAAAATTTTGCAAGTTACAGACATTAAGGGGCAAACCATTTAGCACTTTGTTCGGGGGGGGGGGGGGGGTGACATTGACAAAAATTTTCTCCAAACATGTTCAAAATTCCTGGAAAAAATTGACAATTTCGGTGATTCATTAAAAATAAAAGATGAACAGAAGAAAAGATATTGTGCATGCACATGCCCTGAGAAAACCATTCCTTGTGGATGGAAGGGTTTGAAAAAAGGCATGCCTATATGAAGGGAAGTGGTCCGAGTACAGATGCATGGATGAAATTGCACAAGCCGCCCCTCCTCCTCATAATGGAGCAGTCCCTAACATGTTTGAAAAATAGTAGGTTGCATAGTTAGGCTAGTCACAAGTTTCTGGCATAAAGATCAGTTCAGTATTCTTATTGTGTTACTTTCTTTGACTTGTGCTTTGTTTCTTGTCTCTTTCCGTCCGTGAGTGGTAGGGTACACAAATATTATCACCCCTCCAAGAAATTCCTGAGTTGGCATAAAACATGATAAGCTTTTAGCCCTTTAAGTCTCAAGTCTTTGATGATTAGTGCAAACAGATGTGTCTGAAAATAGGTCTCTCTTACTTACAAAAAGTTAGGAAAGTTGGGAAGTACAAATTCAATATCAAAACATTTCTTAATTCTCAAAAACTCGCCTGGAAATGTGTCACAACGTTTTCTGACTACTTAATACTGACAACAGTTTTGAATGTAAAACAGTGCGAAAATGTAACAGGAGAGAAGACATTCCTGCTACCTCTAAATAGGAACACAACAATTTTGCATTTTATGGGAAAAATGTTGAAGAATAAAAAAGAAACAATTATTTGTCCATGATGCGCTCCAACATGCCCATTAGTGCCTTTGTTTGTTCCTGCTGTTGCTGCATCATCAGCAGTGTTTGTTGACTTTGCTGTTGCTGCTGCTGCTGCAACACCACTTTAAGCAACTGACTTTGCTGCTCCTGAAACTGCTTTTGACCTTCTGTTGCAATCTTCATCTGCTGTTTCTCAAACTCCTGTTGATCTTTTTTCAGCTTCAATTCCTCTTGCCTGAGCTCATAATTTATCTGAGCTCTCTGTGACAAGTAAGAGATTGCATCACTTCCAGAGCGGCGTGGTGGCTTACTTTGATTGTCCTCTATCTCACCCGATTGCCTTTTTTGTGTATCAGATAACTTTTCCATGGCTTTTAACCTAACATCTTCAGCTTTTCCTCTGTCATTCTCTACCTTCCGGCTCTTTTCCCAATCCATTTCTTGCTGCTCTGCATCAGCACTTTCTTCCAGTGCAATTATTTGTTCCAGCAGGTTTACCATTTCTGTGGAGTAGTATAGTGTTTGGGGGTACGAAATCAATTGATTTCGATTTCCCCAAACACTATACTACTCGCCTTCTGGTCTCGTATTCTGGAATATATAGTTATCTAATTTGATGGAATATATAGTTATTTAATTTGATGGAATATATAGTCAATCTTATATAATCTATAGTTGTTCAATCTGATGGAACCAAGGTCTGCACACTTTGAATTTATGGTTCAATCTGATGGAATCTATAGTTTATTAAAATGCGTGACATTCTCGGAAAAATCACCAAGCGTGACATTCTCGGAAAAACAGGAAATGAGTCATCGCCTATAGCTATTATTCTAAGTCACGAGACGGTCGCATGATTTTTCTAACCAATCAGAAATATACCCATAAATTACTCATTTGGTAAAGACTTTGAGTTTGAGTTTGAGTTTGAGTAATTGCAACGAAAGCATTATGGCTCCATCACTGGAACAGCTTACTGCAAGATTTGAATCTGTATGTCAGAAAATTCAGGATAGTATTATGGTTATTGAAAGTCTTATGGGATCTGATCAGACTTTTCAGTTGAAGATAATTTAGTTTTTGATGGCATAGTGCCCGTATGCGTAACTGTTGATTCCGTCTTTTGATATATATCTTTTGTCATCGAAGCAACTGAGTGATACTTTGTTGATTTCATAGCTTCCAAGTTGATGGTTCTGACTTCTGATTGTTTTCATTGTATGATGCATCTGTTTATTATTAAATAGTGTCTCCTTATAATTTTCATGTTTGATGTTATTTTTTATAACAATCTTTTTGATTCCTTTTGCTGTTTTTCCTCCTTTTTGGTTATCTTTCATATAGCTATACATTTTCGATCGTAGACCGATGAATTCGCAAACGGGTACTCCTGCTGCCTCATCTTTGAATTTACCAATCACTTTTTTATTCGACTTATCGAAATATGGAGAACATTCTGGGTAGTCGCTGTTATCGAATTTATCTTTATCGTTCCAGAAATTTCTATAGACGTCTTGGGTTTCAATTTCATAGGTCAGTGAGTCTGTGTCTGTGAAGAGCAGCTTGGCCTTGTTACCGTACTTTTGTTTAATGTAGTAGTAATGGAAATCGTCCATCAGTGTCTTACTAAGGTCTAGAATACACATCCCCACGTATGCCGGCCGGTTTAAAGTAAGTGTTTCTTTTATCTTATGAACAGCTACTAGATTTTCATCGAAGATTTTACTGCTAACATAAGTGGGTTTACTAGCTAATTTCAATAGCTTCTTCTCATCAGTCACCAATCTGACGTCTACTCGCTTTCTGAGGTTTTCCATCGTTTTTCCAAATACACTGTTATTCATCAGCTTGAAGAAGTCTTTCTCAAAGGCATTTTTTGCGCTAGTTCTTTTCTGAGTGTTGAAGTCGATGTACTGTCTGAGCCACGCGGACTGATTGAACTCTAACACTCGATGGACTTTAGTTATTTTCAAACCGAGATCAGTATATAATTGGAGGTTCCTATAATGGAGCACGTATTTTTCTTTGTTGCTTAATGTTGGTATTAGTTTATGTACCAGACCAATTGATATATTGTATTTCTTTGCTATGTTTTTACAATAATCTGATAGCATGTCCCAGTCACTTTAATCTTTTCCGGCCCAAGTGGGTAGTCATTATGTAGATCATGTAACTCTTGGGGGTATTTAAGGTCAACTTCAAGAATCAAACCCTTTGCACTATCTTCTTTATAGACAGCCAGGTCTAACTTGCTGATCCGCTTTTCTGTCAACCATTTGAAACCACCGGTTGGTAAATATTGACTCATAGCCCAACCATACAAATTATTAGCATCGAGATACATGATGTACTTCGAGGGCGCCTTCTCGTCATACTCTTTCATGTATTTATTATTTGCTTTACCGTATCTGTTGGCTATATAACTGATACCACCACGTAGGCCCTTTTCATTGAATTGAAACATATCAATGTCTGTCATCAATTCTAATTTTATGTCAGTCATTTTAAGCATGGCGTCCCAAGATAAACCGGGAGATGTGAAATAGTGACACGGGTCCAGTTTATAGTACTCAAGGCATGTTTTTCTGAAGTTTTCAAATACATCAGCCAGTAGGAGTACATCTGTTTTAAGGTACAGGTCATGATAATCGCCCATGTTTTTCAAAGAGAATGTTTCCCACACTGTCTGAGCATGTGTATAGTCTTCATCTGATATATGCTCATCACTCAATATACTGTAAAATTCTTCTTTTGAGGGCAGCTTCTGATTGAATTGATCGAAACTGTCCATGTAGTCGAAAGGATAAACACCTTTCTGTGCCATCAGATTAAGATCCTTTCCCTTGAACTCTTGTGAGGTGTATTTTAAGGCTTCTTTAGGTAGATTGCCTACAAGTTTTTCCAAACTAGAGCTCATGAACTGGAAACTATCAATGAATGTCAAGTGATTGCCAAGCATGAAAGCCATATACTTCTCCATGTTATTTGGGATAGCATTGATATTCATTTGACAGTCTTCACCTTTCTTGTTTTTGTAAGTGTGCTTCTTAACAATGGCTCCAATCTCCTGCATAATAAAATGACTATCATAGCCTCTCAGATTGTGGAATATAACAGGTATTTTTATTTCTTCTGGGTTCACTCTGAGTTTCAGATTACAATCTTGGTGAGCAGAACCTCTGTATTTACCAGTAATGTGACAATGATCTCGGACTCTAATATCCTTTTCAGTATATTTCTTATCACAGATGTGACACATTTCAGCTTTTTGGAATTTCTCTTCATCATCTTTAGTCATTTTCAATGGTTTGTTAAAAATTTTTTTCACAACATTCTTGCAATATTTGACTTCCTCCAGCATAGCTTCCATAAATTTGTACACAGCCTTTTCACCCCTGTATATTACTGCTGGTTTGCTGTATTTATCGTCATAGCAACAAACAACTTTATAGCCGTGGCCACAGTCAGTATGCTTCTGATAAGCCTCTGTATATGATTTATCACTGTTGGGTTGGCAACTGTGTATTTTTTCAGTGATGGCCTCAAAATCAGCATAGATCACAAATGGTACCTGCTGTTGTTTATGAAAGTTGTTGAATTTCAGTATGTTGTTATCTTTGTTTGGCATTTTTATTGCCTGTGTGCCATTTACTTGCATGCAGTTGTCCTTGTGATCATTCAGAACCCTTTCAGAGCTGAAGCATTGAAGACAGTGCATACAAAAGTGTTTTCTTTCTTTGTGCTTTGTTTGTTTGTACATAAACTTATTGAAATCTTTGATCAGCACATAATGCTTGTTTTCATTTTCAGTTATTAGAAGCAGATTCAAGCAGTCTGCATATTTCTCTTTTGATACATATATTGGATAAGGTTGTTTCTCCTCATAACCGAATACATTGATGTTGATCTCATTTTGTTTTTCAATCTTATTGTAATGTTTGGTAGTTACTGGAAATTCAATACCAGTGTAATCCAATTTTTCAATGTATTGCTTGTCTGATTTTTTAACCCTCTGTGGGTATTTCTCTTGTGGGTTCAAGTGTCTGATGTGACACCATCGGAAACATTCATTATCCTCATTGTTCAAGTTAATTAAACCCTTTGCACTGTTTCTGAGTTCATTCGGTAGTTTAATGTATGAGGAGCCCTTCATTGGCGCATATTTCACAACATTAAGATAATGACTATCAACTGAATCAACAGTCCAACCTGAACCTTCAGATACCCAAACTGCAATCTTATTCATTATTTGGTCTTTTGACAACTGTAGTGATTCATTAATTTTACTTCCAGATTATTCACAATTGTTTGAGCTACACTGTTGAAATATGCGGTTTTGTATTCTATTGCTCCGTCAGTCATTTTTGCGAATGTTACCTTTAGCGTTTCAACGAATTTGAGACCTTTAATTTCATTCAACAATTTTATAATATTATATGCAACAGCCTTTCTTGTGTTTTGCAGTTGCGCAAGCGGGTCTTTGTTATTTTTTATATCAATTTCAAAAGACTTTGTGAAGCCCTTCAGAGCTTTCTCTGTTTGCTATATCTTAGTCCTTGCCAATGGAACCGGTTTTTGAACTACCTTTTTGGTCCTGGGTGCCAGCACAGGCATTTGTTCTATTTCTTCCAACCATTCAGCAGGTGGGGCTGGAAGTCTTTTCCTCTCAAAATAATCAACCAATTCTTTCACAGTTGGTCTTTTCGTCCTTGGTGCAGGAATTGGTCTTGTTCTTGGTTTAGGTACAGGTTTTGTGTCATCAACTATAATAACTTTTGGTTTCTTCTGTTGCTTCAACAACAACTCGATTAGCTTAGATTTGCTCAATTTTTTGAGGCTTTTCTTGTCCATATTACTACTAGTTTCGATAATTTTTTCCATTTATAATATATCTATAGTTATTATTTCTTTAATACATTTCCGTCTGTGTTTAAATATGGTTGAGAATTCAATTGATCCAATTACTGGATCCTTTTGAATTGTAATTATTGAAGAATATTTTTTTTGATGTTTTTTTTGTTTTAATATGACAAGATTTCCCTGCCATTGTGTAGTTACGTCCTGTCTTACATATGTTACAGTACCATTCTTTATTTAGCATATAGGTAGTCTTGTGTTTTTTTCTTTCCTCATCACTGAGAACTCTAGGCCTTCCCCGACCTCTCTTAACATTTTGATTCTCCGTAATATATAGTTATATAAATTATTTTTTTAAATATCTTTCTCTTCTTGATAAGTATAATTTGCTCTCTTCCATGTGTTTAGTTATTTCATGAATCAAGTCTTCGAAACTATTGCTCATGATGTATTTGCAGTTGTTTTTCTCATACATTAGCTTCATATCAGACTGTTTGTCTGACACTTTATACACACCTGTTGGGCTTTTGAATTCAAGACAAAGAGCACTGTGTTTTTCTTGTGGGATTCATCAGCATTAAATCACACTGTCCAGCCATATATCCTTTCTTATAACTTCTGATTCGCATGTTTGAGCTTATTTGATTTTCACCTAATCCCGCCACCATTAATGCACCTTCATATTTCTTTCTGATGAATGACACAATCTTGTAGTGCAGATCATCTTCACTTTCAATCATCAGCATATTATTGCTTCTGTCATTGAACTGATTGTAATACCCCTGTTTTCTGATTGATGGCAACACTTTAGATGTAACCCAATGTTTAAATTTTGCTGCTTCCTGTTTTTTAGAGGACAGTATTAGTGAATAAAATCCTGATTCATTTATAAAAAAACATTTGAAAGTTTTTTCAATGGTCTCAGCACGAGGTAACGTTTTGTTACATCGTGAATCAGTGGCCTCAGCACGAGGGAACGTTTTGTTACATCGTGAATTTATGCTGATTTTGTGGTCTCTTAAGATTCTATCATCAGATAAAACATGATCCTTGATTGCTTTTTGTGGATTTTTATAGTCAAGAATAGAAGCTGTCTCTACCTCTGAACCAAATCTCATTGTTATCATCAAGATAGCAATCTATTGATACATCCAATTCTTTATTATCGTAGGAATATTTTTGCATTTGTATATTATAATAATTTATTTTTTAATTCATTTTCGACCTGTGTTTAAATATAGTCAGGAATAATAATATTCTTGGCTACATAATAGTAAATAACAGATATACTGTAGGTCTCCTTCACATATATGTTAGATAATTTTCTCTTTATAATATGTCTTTTAAATCCTTGAACGGTATCCAACTGTTGAAGTCATCGCTATATCCCTTCCACTTCACCAAAGCTTGTTTCTTCTTGTAATCTCTGCGAATGACTTTATCAATACGGAATACATCCTGTCTGGCTTTCAATAATTCAGCTTCATAAAAACTCCCTTCAATATCTTCTCCTCTAAGATCTTTTAGTTTGTATGTTATTGGATTAGTGTACTGGATTTTATCAACTGTAAACACTTCTTCAGTCCAATTTGGTGTATAGCCCTTGTCGAACACATTCCGTTTATACTTAGATATTCGGACCTTGTCACCTATTTTGAATTTCGGTTTCTGTTTTAATGTTTTCATATCACCATACAAATTGAAGTAAACAGTTCCTTCATTCCTCTTATCAGATGCTTCAACGGGTGTCATCTTTGTGCTTGAATGTTTGGTATTATTATACTGTTTCACTAATTTTGGAAACATGTCTAAATACTGTTTATTACCTTGAACAGTGAACTGCTTCCACATTTTGGACTTCATTGTCCTATTCCATCTTTCAACTACTGATGACTTCTCTTCATTCTCAGTTGAGTACATCTGTACACTATGTTTCTCTAGCAAGTCCTTCAAGTGTTTGTTGTAAAACTCTTTTCCCTTGTCGACCCATAAATACTGTGGTTTTCTGCCTTCCTTGAATATTGATTTGAATGCTTCAGTGACAGATTCACCTTCTTATCCTTCAATGGGACAATCCAACCATATTTGCTGAAGACATCAATGACCATAAGAAGATATCGATAACCTTTATTCCATTTACTGAACTGTTGCATTTCAACTAGATCACTTGCCCATATTTCATCAATTTTATTTACAATCACACGCCGCCGAGTGAAATTTCGTTTTATGGGTGCATGTAATTCATCAGCTAGTTTTTCTTGCCAGTTTTCTTCACTCGACGGCTTTTTCCGTTTTTTGAAATGCCGAGACCAAGTTTCTGTTTTTTGTCAATTAAGAATCTGGCTGTTTGACCCCATTTTGGCATCTCACCATATGGTATTTGATCAAGTGACTCGACCATTGTTCTATCACAATCACCTTTATTTTTTCCCATATCATAACAAATATCATGGTAAGCTGCAATCTCATCTACTTTATTGTAAGGTAGGACATTCCATTTTGTAACCTCACCTGTATTTTTATCATACTCTAACTGTTTATCGAGGGATTATAAGGTCCCATGTATTTATACTTTCCGGGTGTCCATCCACTTTTTGGTTTAGGAAGCTTGCCAATAACCTTATGAATGTCAATACCTTTGCCATAATCCAATCCCTTGATATCTGTTTTATAACGAATGTTTGGTCTCACTTTTGTTGACAGTTGATTTAAAGCTTCAGTCCCAACCTTTGTGATTATAGGCTTTGTGAGGGAAAGTCCTTTATCAATCAATTGCTTTTGCAGCTTTGGATTTCTCATTGCTTCAGAAGCATAATATCTTCCCATTTCTACACCTTTCTTTGCTAAATAAGGGACTCCATGTTCTAAGAATCCTGTTAGTGCCATATCTGCTGCCGAATCTAGTATGCCCGCCCCTTCAGACGGGCTAATCAGTTTCCCCGATTTCTGACAAATTTAGTCTTTGTGATTCCACATTCAGCACAAGTACATTTCATCACAGTTCGACCATTTTTTGTCTTTTGATATCTTTCACTTCCTGGTACACATTCAGTGACCTTCTTCTGTTTCACACAATATGATTTTACCATTATACCATTAAGTTATATATTTTTAAAGTAGTCTATGATGAATCTGTGATTGACACTTGTGTCTGTGGGATCAAAATCAGCATTATGTATTGTGTTCAGAATCGATCTGCCTTTTTGTCTCTCGAGAAGATAGTACAAACACCATATCCACACAAGACTGAATCTCTTTCTTGTATCTCATCTCCAGAGTATTCAAGTTGTTTTCCACTTGTAGCCATGTATTTCTGTACTTCTGTTGGCATCATTAAACCAAATGAGTCAAAGTATTCACAGTATTTATCCCCATTTGCGATAACAAACCCAGTGAGTACCAGGTCCAATCTTACTGTCAAGATTGACTATTCCACATTCATTGTTTTTGATTTGTCTCCTCGTCGGCAGATTGTCTCTTGAAAATACTCCTCTGAAATGTTTTATTCCAAGTTGTTTAACCCAATTGATTAAATCGAAGTTGGATAAGGGTTTGTTTACAAAATGGTTCCCAGAATTGGGATTGAATTGAATGGACTGTCTTTGCCTAACAGAAGCCCTTTTCCCTTTTTTTGTCTTTTTTTTTTTTTCATTCCATAACCGATTGGAACGTGAACATCTAATGACCGTCTTGGACGGCTGCTTTCAACATGCAAACCTTTTCCAGTTAATTTTCTGATTGCTTCTATAGCCAAAGGAATTCCAATACTGGCGAGTATTGTTCCAATACCCTTTCCAGTCTGCGCTTTTGTTGGTTTGATAACAACGTCTCCACCATACTGCATTTTTTGAATAATATCTGCCATCTGTCTCGTATTCAATAAATTTCCTACATTCAATAATTGGGATAAATTGGCATTAGGAATAAGAAATCCTCCACTTTGTTTCTTCCCAAATAGTTTATCAACACCGAGACTTGCTAATGAAGAAAGAGCACCTGTAGCCAATGCTGGAGCCGCTTTAGCTACTGCTTTACCTGCATAAGGCAATAGTCTTGTTCCAAGTGAAAAAAGACTGGACCAAAGAGAACCTCCTTCTACAACAGCTTTTCTGATTTGATTTTTTGATATCTTGATGTCTGAACCTTTTCCTGATCTACTTGATTTAATCAGTTTGTTGATTTGTGTCTTAGTCAACATTAGTTGATCATCTCCAGACAATTCACTATGTGTCAACCTGATTGTTACAGGTGAATTTGTTGCATAAGCTTTTGCTAGCTTTTGTTTCTGACCCTGTGAAAGTTTCACTCCATGAGGATGATAAGTAGTCATATAATATATGTTTATACTAAATTGTATTTAATATAAACAATCATTTAATTTAATTATTTAATTTATTTAATTTATTTAATTTAATTATTTAATTTACATTGATCTCAGAATTAATTTTCCATCAGTCTTTCTCATCTCAATATCCTGCTCATAGAGGACCAGTGCATACACACTGTAATCAGCATTTGTTGCAGCACTCAAAGTGTATTTGAAAGTCAGTTTTGTCATTCCATCTTTGATATCCTGTTTCTGTTTCGTCAAATCAAAATAAATGAAAGGGAATATTGTACCGAAGTTTCCTCTTGTGAGAAGGGTACTTTCACTGAAATCATTTACAGCTTGAACATATTTCAAAACATCTCTAAATACTCTTGTTGGTTCTGTTGATGGTTTATAATGGACCTCTGGATAATCATTACCATTGCCAACTTCAAGATAACAATCAGTCAAAGTTCGGTTATTTGCAACTGAGAATGTGTTATAGAGAAATTTATTGGCTGTCTGAGATGCATCACTTGCATCATTGATGATGAATACAAAGACATGCCTGGGTTTGTTTATTCCTGTGGAAATACGGAAATTGGCAGTCTGTTGTCTTGTTGAATTGCCTCTCTCAACCATTTCTCTCATGTAAGTCCACTTTCTGTTGTCAAGATACTTGCTCATGTATAAGGACTTTCCCGTAGAATTAAAAACAATGCGAGGAACTATTAGCTGGAATTTAGTTAGTACCACACGACAATCATCAGCAGCTTGCCAAATCATATTGTCATCACTCTCAAGTGTCAGGTTCACCTCTACTTTTGAGTTAGGCATAAGTTCATCCCAAAAGCTCTTGAAAAAAACCGTATCTGTTCAATGCAATCTCTGCATTTACTTCACCAGCTGCACCATTCAACAGTGCTTTGCGAGCTGCGAAACCTTTGTTATAAGTAGCCACCTGGGCAACTCTTCATCAGCTTGTCTTTTGTCGTCAAGATAGAAGAACTCATTGGTTCCCTGACTTACAGCATAACCCTGTGAATACTCAAGCAATGACTTAATATTTGTGGCTTGGTTGGCATCTCGGCATTCATAAACATCAAGACCATTCATTTTTACATTAATAGTGTTTATAAGAGCGTGAACTGAATTAACGATACCATTTCGATCTGCAGCAGCAATGTCAGCTCCATCTGCAAGCTTCTTTACAATGAAAATAACATTGAAACGGGCATTATACCAGTCAAATGGTGTTGTCTCTCCACTGTTATCAACAACGAAACGGTAACCTGTTTTCCTCTGATGATCATTGTTTGCTACTACAGTATTAAGTGCTGTCTCTAGTTCGAACACTACATCTTCATATCTTTCGATATATTTTGAGTCACGATAGTTTGACATATATTATTGTGTTAGATAAAAGTTATTTTATTTTACGAGGTCTTCCTCTCTTTCTTTTGATTAAACCACCAGTCTGGCTCACACTCTCAGTTCCACTCTTGTTTGCACTTTTTCTCTTTTTCAAAAGTTCTATGATTTTGTCACCAGCTTTTTTGCCAGCATGTTCACCAATTGTTGTGGCTGCTTTTTTTCCAGCTGTTTTGATCATATCAGTCACAATACCTTCACCATGTTGTTCATATTTTTTAAACTCAAACCGTTTCATATACTATTAGGTTTTATAATTCCACACCTCTCAAGAATAACTCAATATACCAATCTATCCCATTTAAATCAACTGGCTGTCTAGAAGAATCAGTGACATAAAAACGTATTGAGCTGATTGTATGTGTTGAGACAGGATTCCATGAAAGAAAACGAGGTTTGTAAGTGAAAGGTAAACTTCTAACGAGATCTGTGACTGGAATAACAGCGATTGTATTTGTGCTATTGCCATCAACAATGCTATCTATCACCATATCACAATTGATATAAATTTCATCTACTCCTCTTGTAATATCAGGTAGATTTGTTCCATATTCTGTGGCTGAAACTAATTTTGAATCGAAACCGATAAGTTTTCTGAAATCAAGATTTCTCAGATCCACTCGATAGTTTTCATCAAGTTCAATCAAAATGCGATATGTTGACAAAACGAAATACATGTTAATACCATACTTGAATTTTGATTTGTCTGTTTCAGATGGATTCAGTACATGGCTATTTTTACTCATATACTCATGAATGTAACTATTGATATCGTCGTATGAATACATCCCGTCAACGAATGTTATTGTTTCCCAGTTTACACCTTTGTCATAGCTGTATTTCATTTGATTATTTTCAAAAATATCTCTGATATTGTACCAACTGTATGTCATATTGATAACATTCACAGCCATTTCATATTTCAAATCATTCGTTAATTTAAGAGGTGTATTGAATCTTTTTTCAAAATCATGACTCTTACTAACACCAATTTTGTCTCTGTTTTTACTGTTGAATCGTAATGAAATTTCTGTCATATACTTTTACATTAGATATTTCATCATTATTTTATTCAACTCACCAGTTTTCAGGATTCCCAGTCTGTTCAATGTATGCAATATTTTTGTGAATTCATTTTGAACATTTTTGCTGTTGTTGCCGGCTGAAATAGATCCACCAAGCAACTGCAGTCTTGAAAGCATGTCTCCCAAAAATGCATCCATTGAACCCATTGCACCTCTTCTCATTCCTTTCCCTGTTTGTATTTGTAAGAATTCAATACATCTGTAATCGTATCTCTATATTTCTTCAAAGTTTTTATTTCTCGTTTATGAGATTCATTTTCTTCTGGAGTGATTGATTTTTTTTTTCTTCTTCCCTTTATCCTGGCAATATCTGAAGATCTTTTCCTTTCTTCAAGAAGTTTTTGTGGGCTGACTTGAGTTAACTCGCTAGGCTTTAAAAGCTTGTTATTTTTTAATATAATTCTGTCATCTCTATCGAAATTGTTATCGATCGATAATATGTTGGGTGTCCAATCCTCATTCTGATCTTCTGGTGCTTCAATTGCCAAAGGAAGTTCCGTTCTCATTGTAATTGCTCTGCGATTAGCTTCAATAACATCATCAAGTCCTTGTGTTAAAGCCTGTTGATTTTTTTTCAACTGTTCAATGACTTCATCCTGTTTTTTGTCGACACTTTCTTTCACACTCTTCTGGACATCAATAGAGGGTTTCAGCAATTCTGATGTTGTATCATATGCATCCTGTTTTCTGTATTCATAAGTCTTGATAACATCACGAACTTCTCTTGTTTTATTTCCAGCTTCAATTCCACTTTTAAGAAGCCTTTTCATACGTTCTATATCCATATACAATTGTGTTAGACTAATCTAAACTATTTACATATGGAAATCCCTAATTATGATATTCAGGGTTCAAAGAATTCATTCAGACAGTTGTATCCGTATATGCCAAAAGACACTTTCAGGATGCTGCTGGCTGGTAATTCTGGATCTGGAAAGACAACATTGTTCATGCATCTGATTATGGAACCATTGGTTTATTATGATCAGATACATCTTTATGCAAAAAATTTGGATCAAGACAAGTATCAATATCTACGGAAAGTAATGGATGAAATAAGCAGTCACATTGGATATCCTGCCTTGGTTTGCAGTCAAGAAGAGATATTGCCAGTTGAACAAATAAAAGACACAGATTTGCAGCGATTGGTTTTTTTTGATGATTTCGTGACTGACAAGAAACAAGATCAGATAATCAGCTATTTCATTCAGGGAGACACAAGAACTGTTCAGTCATATATCTCACACAATCATTCTATGGCTGTCCAAAATCAATCAGACTCAATTGCAGTCACTTTTGCCTCTATTGCACCAAGAATTGGATTGCACAAGAACTTGGAATCGACAAGAAGAAATACATTGAAGCAACCAAGAAACCATATTCCTTCTGTTATGTTGACAAGCCGATGAAGACAATCAAGAGAAATTTTTATGGTGCGTTTAATCTAATCCAATATTATATGGCAACATTCAATCCTTGTCCAATATATATGAAATGATTCCTGCAAAAGGCAACAATGGTAATTGATAGATAGATCAAACTTCACTGTGTTATCTAATCTAATATTATATGGGTGCTTTTAATGCTCCAATAAATCAAGAAACAAAACTGGAACTGGTGAAAGAGGCCCAGCTGGTCCAATTGGTCCCAAAGGTGAAAAAGGTGATAGAGGTCCAAAAGGTAATACAGGTGCAATTGGTCCACAAGGAGCTACTGGAGCTGTTGGTCCCAAAGGTGATGGATTTAGATTAACACAAGATGGTAATTATGACATTGAAAATAAACGTTTGACAAATGTTGGTGATCCAGTAAATCATTATGATTCTGCTAACTTGGATATGTTAATGATGCTGTTTTATCAATTGAAGGAACACGTGTTAATCCATTTAAATTTCTTCTTGAAGATATATCAAAAACAACTATTCTTAGAAATGCGAATAATCTACAATTAGAAGTCTATAATAAAAGCCCTTACTCAATAAATAAAAAAGCCTTGTCTTTTGTTATTCCTTCTGCTGGTCTTACAACTGTTCTTCGTTTTGATCTGACACAATTGGAAGTTTCAAAGTACACTTTAGTTGTTGAGTTTTATACTGATGGTAACCCAAATAATGCAACAGTTGATGACGACAATCTGTCATCTAATTTAATTGAAAGAAAGGATTCAATAAAAAGAGCATTTCCAAAGACTCATCTTGTTGATGGTTATCTTAAGAGAATATTCTTCCTTGAAAAAACAAGTCATCTTGTTGATGGTTATCTTAAGAGAATATTCTTCCTTGAAAAAACAATCATGTTAACAAGTCATGGTTCCACATCAATGGAGTTATTGTTGATCTCACCATATTTATCAAATAATGCCAAACATCATGTCATAGTTTATGGTGTTTATGGATTTTCTAATATCATTTTATCACATATTCACGACCCAGCTTTTGAAATAGAAGAAGGAAGAATTGTATTTAATAATGAGGTTAAAATGAGTTTTCATAGAATAGTCAATGTTGGACGCCCTATACTTCCATAAGACTGCGCAACTAGAAAATACGTTGATGATGGTGTAATAGGTAAAGCGGATAAAACATATCTCAATAATAACTTTGTGAAAAAAGATGGAAGTGTTGCAATGACTTCTGATTTGAATCTTGGAGGTAACAAATTGACTAATGTAGCAGCGCCAACAGCAAACAATGATACAGCCACAAAGGGGTATGTTGATACTGAAATTGCTGGAATTACTGGCATTGATGTTTCACCATTTCTTAAAAAGATGGAAGTGTTGCAATGACTGGTGATCTTGACATGGGTGACAATAAAATAACAAATGTTGGATCTCCAAACTCTGACAAAGATTCTGCCAACAAAAAGTATGTTGATGACCTTATTTTTCAGCATCTGGTACTCAACGCAACCCATTCGCTTTTCTGTTAAAAGACATATCCAAGTCTTCTGCAGTCAGTGATGCAACAAACCTTCAAATTGAGAATTTTGATAGATCACCATACCACATAAACAAGTCCTCATTGTCTTTTATCATTTCACATAGTGGTAACTTTACATCCAAAATTCGTTTTGATTTGACATCTTTGAGAAACAGTCAGTACATTTTGTTGTTGAGTTTTACTCACCATCTGATCCAAGAAGTGCAACAGTCGATATATTCCTTCCAACTGTAAATATACGAGATGCGGGACAGCCGTTTCAAAAACCTTTTCCCCAAACTCCACACGTTGATGGTTATATGAAGAAGCTTTTCCGAATCGAAAAAACCAGTGGTGGGTCAAGCGGCAATACAGGTGGAACTTTCCAGCACAGCTCCTGCGTCTAACACCAAAACACATATCATCGTTTATGGGGCCTATGGCTATCATACCAATTTGTCTTACTTTGTCCATGACCCAGCTTATGAAATTGAAAACGGCCATGTTGCGTTTGGTAGTAATGTTGACATGAAATTAAACAAAATCCTCAACCTGCAGGATAACCCCTCAAACCCACAAGATGCTGTGAACAAAAGTTATGTGGACCAGAGGTTGCAAACCAAACTGATACAATTGCACACAAAATTGAATATGAACAACAATGCCATTACTGATCTTGCTCCACCTGTCCACGCAGACGATGCGGCGACAAAAGATATACTGACGAATATTTTCTTCGAAGAGAAGGTTCAACTGCAATGTATGGAAACTTTGACATGGGTGGAAATAAAGTGACGAATTTAGCGGACCCGTCGAATGAAACTGATGCTGTGAACTTCAGAGTTTTAAATCGAGCTGGAATAGTTATTAGAGCAAACACTTTATTATTGAATGGAACAAATGCGATGGCAGCGGATATGAAACTTGGAGGGCATAAAATCATTGACTTAAAAGAAGGAACAAATAAAACCGATGCCGTAAATTTAGATCAATTAGAAAAAAGTCATATTTCATCTGCTTCTCATCCAAAGAATGCTTTCAAATATTTGATGAATGATATCGATGAAGTAGTACTGAATATGGCTTGACAGTTAATGGATATGTCAATTTACCTCGTTCACCACATTTGATTTCAAAAAAGGTCATTGATATAGACTTGAATAAAGAAGCTAATCATATTTACAGAGCTAGAATTGGTTTAATATGTACACAATAAAAGATGGAAAATACACTTTCATTCTTGAATGGCTATTTCCTGATTATGAAGGAATGAATTCTTAGTAGTGTAACATTCAGTGCAACTGGTGGAATTACAATTCATAAAACTGTAGGGAGAAAATTTGATAACAGAAATGAAGATCATTCGAGATATTTATTATGGATTGAAAAACCTTCAGTAAGTTCACCACCTGAATATTTATATTGTACGATTCATATTAATGCTAACCCAACTTATCCAAATAAGTACAAAGTTCATTGTGTTGCATATGGTATTGATTTTGAAGCTGTAGACGTTCCATCAAGTGTTTACGACTTCACAGAAGCTTATAAAATCGTGAATGAAAAAATACAATTACAAACTGATTTAGATTTGAATGGTTTTGATGTGAAAGAAAATGAAAATTGGTTGTTTGGTGGAGACAATGGCGAATTGACAATGCTGAATAATATTAATATGAACAGCTATTTAATAAAAGAGGCTAAACTTGGTGGTGATTTAAATCTGAATGGCTATAGAATTCATAATAATAGTTTGAATCTATTTCGTTCAAGCGTTACAGGTGTAACTATGGAAACAGCTTTCGATTTGGGTGGATTTGCTCTTTACAGACCGAAATTAGGAGGTGATCTAAATTTGAATGGGAATGGAATAATCGGTCAAATACAATATTTAAATTGCTCTGTCAAAGCCAAACAAGGACATAATAAGAATGCTTTAAAGCCTGTATTGATAAATGGCTCTGATTTTTTAGTCATTCATAACAATAACTTTTATATTAAGAAAATGTATATCATACAAGGAACAAAACCCGGAATATTTTATTTCAAGACAAAAGCTGAAGGTGGTGGGCCTTTGCCATTACCAGCAACTATTTATGAACACAGACAATCTTCTTTAAGTAGAAACATCACAACGGTTAACGTCAACAAATCATTATCGAGAGGCTATCTTATAATTGACTATTCACATCCCAATAGTAGAGAATTTGATACAGCATTCACACTTGAAGTGGTCATGAATTAATCTAAAATAATATTATATGGGTGTATTCAATCAAGATAATACAAGAACTGGTAAAACAGGCCCAAAAGTGATAGAGGTGATGCTGGTGCAATTGGTCCTAAAGGTGATAAAGGTGATAAAGGAATTGTTTTTTTACATTAACACAAGATGGTCACTATGATCTTGGAAACAAACAATTGACTAATGTAGCAACACCAATTTCAAATAATCACACAGCTACAAAGGAGTACGTTGATACAGAAATTGCTGCCCTTGATTTTTCTCTCCATTTCTTAAAAAGGATGGAAGTGTTACAATGACCGGCAACATTGATATTGGAGGAAATAAAATAACTAATGTTGATGAAGGAACATCAGATGATGATTGTGTAACAAAAAAACAACTAGATTTGAAGTTAGATAGAGCAACTTTTGTTATTTCAAATTCACTGCCTGGTATACCTGTTCTTGATGGAATTTCAATTGCTTTGATACCATCTCTGTCTGTATTGACAACTGATGCTAATGATAGAGTTTCTAGTTGGCTGGATCCTGTTAATAATGTCACTTTTACACAAACTTCTAATTCGAAAAAACCATTGTTACTGAGAGATTCAGTCAAGAAAAAGTTTTTCATACGTTTTGATGGTAGTGATGACTACTTGGAGAACAGTTCATTTGATGTTTCTAAAGTTGCTGGACAGAGTGGAAATACTTGTACTGTTATAATCATTGCAAACACAAAACAAACAAAATATCAATCACAATTTCAATGGGGTAAGGGTGCTGTTAGATTTGGTGTTCATCTGCCTTGGATTAATGGAGCATGTTATATTGATTTCGGTTCTACATCAAATGGAAGACTTGCTGTTTCTTCTTTGGCCAATCTGACGGGAAATATTGAAGTTTTTACTGTTCGAGTTGATGGTCATAATATGGAATTTTTCAGAGGTATTTCATCAATGACACCAGTTGGAACAGGATCAATTTCAGCAACATTGACTGGTAGTGCACAAGAAATGTTTATTGGTTGTCAAGTTCATACAGATGGTTCTGCAATTAATTTTTGTGAAATGGATCTTTATGCTTTTGCTGTTTGGCAGAAATCACTAACTAACCAAGAACTGAGAAATATGTATCGTTTCATTGAAGATTATTTTGATCTTTGAATTATATAATTGATTATTATATGATGAAAGACATTATTAAATACGTGAAATATTTATTCAAAGATACTAAAAAACAATATCCATATATTAATGACTCAATTTTGAAATCAGCTATGGTTTACCAATATTTGTATCACAAGCATTTCAATAAATTAATTACAATTTGTGACATTTTACATGAGCATAATGATATTGGACTTATCGGCCCAGGTAGTGGTTGCTTGACATATTTCTTGGAACATACTCTTGGTTGGATTGATACATTACAAACACATGGTATACTTCATGATGCTTATGGAAGATTTTATAACAGTTATTCATTAGATCGGGGATATTGTTATGCCATATCTAAACACCTCACAACAAAGCGAAGAAAAAGATCTCCATTATGCGGCCAGATATCTGGAATACTTTATTGCATATTCAAGAGAATTATTATATAAAAGATATATATGAAAGAGCGAAAAAGCATATTCAGCTGGAACCATATTTCAGGTGAATTAACAGAAGATCAGGTAAATGAATTAAAATCCTATTACCGAACATATCACAGAAAGTGTTGGGCTCATAAACAGGCGGTTAAACGGTTCAAAAAATGGAAATTACTGGGGAATTCCTTGTCCATCATCTTTGCAACTGGGGGTCTCGCCACAAGTGTGGCAACAGGTGGTGTTAGTTTGGTAGCCATCAGTACAGCAGCACTTTTGATACAAGGGTGGATGAAGCATAAAAACCTAGATTTGAAAATCCAAAATTGCACATATGCTTATCAAAGCTATCAACATCTACTCAATTCAATAAAAGACAAGTTGAGAAGTGGTGATTTTGATGCTTCAAGTATACAAATCTCAATGAAGAATATCGATGATTATGTGACTGACAATAGTCCAATTATTGATAAGTACCTACTGAAATATGATGAAAAATTCACTGCTTGATAATACGAATAATCTTATCAAATCTCAACAATAGAATCTCAACCCAATATCGATCATAAAATCCAAGCGTCTTTTTTGATCTAGTAACTATTATTTTATCAAATGGAAGATCAAGCATTAAAAATATTTGCTTAAGCATAAATTTAGTGCTAATCATTCTTTTACGTTTATTGTTCACCAAGGAAGGACTTTGTCTATCTCTTGGAATATTTTCAATATTTTGCCTTTATCTTTTACAGAAATTTGAAGTCCATTCTTACGACATATACCATTTATCACATTTTCAATATCGTACTTCCGATGATATACAGATTTTCTTTATTTTATACATATTATTATGAAAGTCAACGTACTCTTTACAATAATCATAACCATGAACTGAACCACAATTTAGACAAACATTTTCACCATCATCGTTAAACATTTTCTGATTATCACAGCAAGGTGCTTTCACACTTTTAACAACTTTGACCAATAGCTGATCACAAAAAGGACATGTCAACTCCCCATATTCTTCAATTCATTGTGGATTACTAAATTACAACTCATCTATATATATTATATATGAGATATTATTTCTTTATGCAACTAACACATGACGTCACGTGAGAAATAATAGCTATAGGCGATGACTCATTTCCTGTTTTTCCGAGAATGTCACGCATTTTAATAAACTATAGAATTCCATCAGATTGACCATAAATTCAAAGTGTGCAGACCTTGGTTCCATCAGATTGAACAACTATAGATTATATAAGATTGACTAATATAATCCATCAAATTAAATAACTATATATATCCTCCAGAATACGAGACCAAGAAGGCCAGTAGTATAGTGTTTGGGGAAACACGAAATCAATTGATTTCGTACCCCCAACACTATATTACTCTGTGGGTTTATCAGGTGTTATACCACTTGCCTTTTCCTCGTCTTTAACTTCTTTTTATACCTATTTTGTAAATATTGCAATATGAATCGCGGACAGAGCGCTTGTCGACATTGAATGCTGGAAATGGACAATTATTCAGTGTTTTTGCCACTTTTTCCCAGGTAGCACTTCGCTGTGTTGAGCCTTTCTTAGTAACATAAGGATTAACGTTGATCACTTCTCGGCAGAGGAATCAAATCATGATCTTTACTCCAAAATCATCACAGAACTACAATTTAACAAATAAACATTATCAGTTGCTGTAATGTAATTTGTATAACTAAAGTTATAAACTGGGTCATTTGCGATTTCCCTTTAACATCCCTAATAAATTTCTATAAAAAGTCATTTCTCGTACCTAAAGACATAAAGAGCTATTGGTTTTCGCATGTGTCGATCTATAAAATTTTGGACATTCCTTCATCAAATTTCGAATTATTTGACGTAATGTGTTTTAAGTGGAGTTTAGACGACTGAGCCACTGAAAAGCTTACAGACCTCGGATTTAAGCAGCAAAAGGATATTTCAACTCTCATAATGAGCTAATCGCGTTTACATATCTCGACGAGCAACTGATTTTAGATGTTATCCCACACAACATTTCAAGACTCGACGTTTGAATATTTACTCTGAACTTATTCACGTATTTTTTTTATTTATTTACGCTATAAATTCATACAAGGCAAGAAAAAGCTAAATGTTATGAGTTTTCAAAAAACCGGTTATTCCCTTCGAA
>JAEMWC010000057.1:1785000-1809988 GCA_016490735.1 Pachyseris speciosa | reverse complement strand
AAATGTTGTAATCACCGTCGCTTCGTCGGCACTTGCACAACAAAACCAGATTGATTTATGACGTCCAGATTAATTGTAAGATAAACATATTTGCGCTAAAGAAAATTTACTGGGTTCATTTTCCTGTAGCAAGCGCTGTAAACTGCGTCCTTTTTTTATTGATTTTGTTTTTTTACATCATCTTAGGGCAGGATACAAATTTTTTAGAACTTCCCCGTTCACATTTCAATGGCGAGAGTAAAGAAAGACATTTAATTGCGAAGGGTAGTTTGAATGGGGAAAATACATATTTTAAAATAATAAAAAGTCAACACCCAGTAGGCTTTACCAAGGCGGGATAGGCGGAGTTAATTGGCATCTGCCTTAATCGGAAAATACCTTTAGTTTCAGGCCTCATTAACGGGAAGGGGGGTTATTAGAGAGGAGGACTTAATAGGGAGGGGCCGGGGCTTATTTCAAATCTCAAACACGCCATTTTCGTCTTAAAATAGTTTTTGTACAAAACTCAAACAATGCAGTGAAACTTTAGATTCAATACAGATCAGCAAATAGTAAATTATGTGTTTCAGTGCATATTTATTTAAAAACAAACCAACTGGACCGCATGAATTGGATTTCGTAAGAGGGAATAGGAGGGACTAATTACAAAATCTCATCTCCCAAAGGGGGGCAGGAAGTTTGTTAGAGGGGGGGGGGGAGTTTATTACAAAAACGACTTCCAAACAAGGGGCTTATTAGAGAGAAGGGGGTTAACAGAGACGGGGGCTTAAGAACCTTTTTATAAGAACGTTCAGGCTGAAATTAAGGGTAAAAGAAATGTAAAACCGTGACTGTAGTCTAACAGGGCAATTTTGTTCTTGCATGATACACTGAAGAACAAACTCAGTTTGTAGTTGAACTAAGTCTGTTCATACCACATCACAGCGAACAATGCACTTTGATAGGTTCCACATTGATTTATTGAAATACTATACCACACTTTTAAATCACAAATGCCTTTTGTTTGTTGCTTAAGGGGTGTATCTCGTAATTTGTTGTTGGTTTTTCCGCTTTGACTGCTATTTAACTTATATTTCTTTTTTTCGTTTTGTTTTACAGTCCGTGGGAAATATGTAAACGTTATTGACAACACAGGATTCGATGAACACAAATATGACAAGTACGAGACGAAAACAGGCACCGAAAACTCATGTTAACAAAAGCCTATATGAAATTTTGATTTGACGACGTTCAGAAATAATTTTCCAATAATTTTGAAGAATTTTTCGACCCTCGACTAGTTACCCTCGACCCTCGACCATTTACCCTCGACCCTCGACTAGTTACCCTAGACCCTCGACATTCACCCTCGGCCCTCGACTAGTTACCCTCTTCCCTCGACTAGTTACCCTCGACCTCGACCCTCGACCAAAAGGCAAACTCATTCGCCTCCCTCAAATATATTTTATTGAGTCTTGTTCGCCTTCTACGGAACTCCTGGGGATAGAGCTAAGTTGGTACTAAATTCACACAGTGGAAAAACGATTTATCTCAAAATAATTGCCTTGTTTTTGTCGTCTTTTTGATGTACAACTTTCCTCTTTCTCTCGCTGCGCTGTAATATTTCGTCGGGCGGCGAAAAAATTATCCGATTTCTTCTTTTTGAATTCGTTTTACGTGTGTTTTTCGCCGAGGACTTCGGTATAAGAATCGACGAAATGCTATTGAAGAGAAACGTTTTTAACATGCTACTCTTGTTCTTACGTTTTACAAGAGATTGATGTAAAGATAGTTTTGAAATATATTCGCTTTGATACTCGATAAAAGGTTCACTCTCAAGTGCAGTGGTCGCTCCTATAAATACGTCTTTCTAAATACCCCCTCTTAAGTTTTCGCTCATGAAGTAGTCTCTCGTAAAGATTGTGGAAGTTTTCGTTCCCTCCAAAAGTTGAAATCTTTGTCTGGAATGCCTTCGATTGCCTCAAGTAAAGTTACTATGACAACGATTTTGTCACAGCGGAAAGCGGGGCCCTGGAAACGAGACTTTGAAAAAACGAAAGGAACAAACAGCATTTTATGACCGGTTCCAAGCCTTCGGCTGGCCCCAGTAAAAACTATCCGAAGGGTGCCCCCTCAGAAAATCTCGTCCATGGAGGGGGGGGGGTGATAATAAATGGAATGGCCCCCTTTCTCTTAAGAGTGGAAACACAGGAAGCACACAAATCGCTAAAATCGCGATAGATCGGTAAAATAACTACACAGATAGCAAGCAACACACCTTGGATGTAAGGTAAGGCTTTTTTATTGCGAATTTTTTCGTATATCTATCAACTAGAACCGATAACGGGGATTCCCATACAAATCCTTATAATTTGCAGCCATGTTGTTTACTGTACTCAACATGAGCTTGCGGCGCCTGTGCCGTCAGTACTTCAAATCTCAAAACAACTGATGGTCCGGAGCCATTCAAATATGTTTTGAGAACGCATCAACAACAATATAACAGACACGACAGTAAAAAAATGAAAGTGGAAAACAAATCGCTCGGCAGAAATTGATGAGGACTTACAGAATTTTTTGCGTGCATTCTCGATTCTGGAATCAACTTAGTGTAACCTAGCGGAGATTCCAATAAGTCATGACCTTTGCACCGAGTCGTCCAGTGGTACTATAAGCGACAATAAGATCGAATCGCTCAATCTCCTGAACAAAATAGCTCATTATTCAAATGACAGTTATGGACTCTGTAAGAATGACTTGTTAAAATTACCTCCCGATCTTGCGCATAATGCACCCGGCCCGAAACAACTGATATCCGGTATCCTCCGGTCCACATTGCACGAAAGCGAACCTAAAATGCTTGTAAAATCGTTCCCCGAAAGTTGAATTTCACGAACTTATTTGTTAATTTCTTTTCAAGGCCGAGGAGAGAATATTATATCCACACCACTTGTTGAAAATGAGGCACTTTCATTCAACTCTTAGCGATTTATGGACGATTCAGAATTTGACCACAGTCATTACTGTATGCGCATAAGATTTCAACAGCAGCGTTGACAGCCACATGCAGCGTAACACGATCGTTTGTTTATTGTCTGATCAAGAACGTAGGGTGAGTCTAATATAACCAAGAAGATCAATTCGCGCTGCAACTGTACGGCGAATTTCACTGGAAATACGGTCAAATAGGACTCCTCTGCTCCCTGTGATTATATGGAATAACACTATGCTAATCGACTTTTTTGTTTTGCGCGCGCATTCAAAGGTGCCAGGTTGCTCATTTGTTTTGAATGCGCTTCTGACTAGAAAGCTCCCCGCATTTCTGTCGCTTTTCAATGAAGTCAGTGGTGGTTGCAAAAAGATTCTAGCAGTTTCTGGATCATTTTGCAGTATTTTAAAGTTATTAAGAATGATGGTTTTTACTGGGTTATTATGGGGGTGAAATGTGTGCTCAATTTACATTATCAACTCGTGTTTTACTCCCCCACCGACGCAGCACCACAGTTTCTTTAGAAACTAATCCCCTTTATTCATTTGTTGTTTAATCGCTGCAACCATTTACCTCTTGTCTTAGTAGTTTTCAATCCACAGATTCCTGACCAGGAGACTGAAGACGACGATGCCAAGCCTGAAGAAACTCAGCAAGGAGCTACGCCAGGAAATCGTAAGTTATCGATCTTTTTCCTTTTCCCGCTTTTTGTGGTAATTGAGCTTTCCGTTTACCCACACCATTTTCGCCAAAAACCAGGTTTTGTAGTCACATCAACTTCATAAGCCGTTGCCTACAATCTAAAGTTATTCCAAACGGTTTTCGCTCTAATTTTTATGCGTCTACGTTCCCTAGCTCCAATCAATCTACCAAATTCAAAGCGCTCAAAATTCTTTTTCACGCAACATCATGATGATCACAATCAGAGCTGTGTGCCAAAAGCGTAAAGACCTAGACAAACAAATTCTCCAGTGCCGCTCCGAACTGTCCAAAATCTGTCCAGCTGTTTTGGTAAATCCTATACGCGCCAAAATCCAAGAACTTAATTCTAAATTTTTTAACCACTTACACCATTTTAAGAGCCAAAACCGCGAACACTTAATAGGTCCAAAACTTACCAGTCACACGTCATTCGATAGCCATAATACTGTAGTTTCCATTCCAGAAAATCTTCCACTTACTGACTCAGAGAAATCTGTTCTCAGTAAGGACCTTAATTTTGTTCCAATTGCCAAACGTACCAGCGAATTTTCAGTTAAGCAAGACGTCGAAAAATTCATTCGCCGCATTCAGTTAACAAAACACACAACAACAACAACAAAACTTTATTTAAACTCGGTAATTGCATACCACACGAGGTGCTAGTTTGACCGAGGTAAAAGCTTTTTGCCACGACAAAGAAGATGATTCTAACACCTCGGATAAAGATATTTTTGAAACACTTCGTGTTCGCAAATCAAAATGGACTCCTCAGGGGGCCAGTTCGTTTCTTTAGATTTTTTCATCAAAAAAATGCTGTCGTGACATTCAAAAACTGAAATTCAATTGTGACACTAAATTTTCCAACCTTTCTTCGGAAGAGTTGGCAGTGCTTAAAATCCTAGCAAGTGGAAAGAATTGTCAAATCGGCTGACAAAGGCGGCGCGGTAGTTGTTTAGCGGTCCGACCATTACCAAGAAGAAGCTTTGCGGCAACTTTCTGACACCTCTTTTTATGCTAAAGTCGAGAAAGATCTCACTTCTACCAACAAAAAAAAATGTCAAGGACACGATTAAGGACCTTATAGACAAGCACGAATTGCCGGCTACTGCTACTAATCTCATCATCACTACTCCAAGAACCTCGTATTTTTTACCCAAATCCACAAACCTAACAACCCGGGTCGACCGATCGTTTCTGCCTGTAGTTGCCCTACCGAACTTATTGCCAGCTATTTATACAAGATTATGTCGCCCATCGTCAAATCTTTGCCATCTTACATTAAAGAAGTCAACACGCACTTGAAATTTTCCGCGATTTCAATTTCGCCGGCGAAGACAGACTAATTTTCACTATGGATATTACATCTCTATACGCCGTTATTCCCAACGGCGAAGGTCTTCAAGGACTTAACTATTTTTTTTCGATCAACGCACCGTCCAGGAACCAAGCTCGGAAACGTTACTTCGCCTACTGAGCTGAACTAGTTTTAACACTTAACTGTTTTTTATTCGCTGATAACTATTCATGGTGTAGCGATGGGCACAAAAATGGGACCTAGCTACGCAATCCTTTTGTAGGTTACGTCGAGCACCAATTCTTCAATCAGTACAACGGTCCTAAACCTGAACTCTACGGTCGCTACATTGACGACTGCATTGGCTCAATTTCATCTAGCAAGGAGGAAATCAATCAATTTATAATTTCCGTTTATTCCTTTCATCCGGCTCTAAAATATACCTGGAAAACTTTGGAAACTTCGCTGGCTTTTCTAGATATCAAAGCCTTTTTCTAGCAGTGGCAACGGTTTATGTACCAGTGTGCACTACAAACCCACCAATTCTCACAGTTATTCATTGTATTCATCTCAGTCATGTTAATAACTCGTTCGCGTTTCAAGCACTCAAGCAGTTTATGGCCTGGGTTCGAAATATGTTCAGAAATATGCATCGTTGATCGCCAATATCTTTCTCCAGATTGCCTAGAACCGGATAAAACTTTCCCTCAAGATAAATCTTGATCAGATGTCCTCTTTTGCCTACTACTACCCTTATGAAGTATTGGCAAGCGGAAGTCAGACTGTACTGATCTACACATCTTCCACAGTGATAAGCATGTTATTTTCCTTGAAATCCTTGCAAACGAACACACTTTCTTACACTTCTCGAGAAAATCTCGCATATTAATATATTTTCTGTATATTCCTTGAAATCTAGCTCGTCCAAGGCTCTAACACCTTTAATTTGTTCTTGATTCCTTAAAACAACTCTGAAAATCACAACCTTCCACGTTTTATCACGTAATTCGTAATTCTATAAAACTTAAAAGAAAAGTTTGCCATCGAACGGAGCGCCCCCATCTTGATTTTTAATGAAGACTGCAGCCTGGGTTGAGAACCATGGAAAACTACCTAGGATACCAAGGGGAATGAGAATTTTTTCCATCTCCTTCTCCCACAAAGATGGTAGATAGGGCACCTCCAGTTGAAGTCATGTTTGCGAGTCAAGATCAACCTCCGCTCCGCCCGGGGTGCTTCTTGCTTCACTGCGAAGTGCGCCCTCCTTACATTTGAAGGGAAAAGATACCTGGGAAAGAGGTTGGAGTCGAAATTTGCGCTGTGCCCTTCGATTTTAATCGTGCTACCTCAAGATAGGGGCGGTTGCACAGTCGAATTGTAAGATATATATCGACAATAGGACTGGAAATAAACCACAGAAAGATAACTCTTGATATTTACATCCTTATTATAATGAAATACGCGTTCTGATTTGCCTCAAAATAATCACACATTACCTGTACATGTTAGCCTTTTGTATTCTTACTGGGTACGGTTGAGTTACAACTGGTCCTAAACATTTACGGACACAAACGGAAGACCCTATAGTAACCTGCCTAATACGAACTGGAAATACGAAGGGAAGGCGGGAATCATTGAGTTTTTTTTCTGTGTGTGTGTATTTGTGTGCGTATGTGTGTGAGCTTATTAAACAGTGTCAGTTAAGTAGCCTGCCTAGAGTAGCTGCGCTAACTGCGGGCAACAAAAGGCCATTTTCAAGTATATATAAATGAATTCAACAAAGTCAATAAGAAATCCTTGTGTGAGTCCAAAAACAAAGAAAATGATGTCTAGTCTTGTCATGAATTTAGTATTGTAAGTAATGCTTTAGTTTTGTTAGTATTGTTAGTAATTGTTTATAAAATGTGCAAACTACAAACCAATCAGAGATAAGCTGTGTCGAACTAGAATTGTTGTCCCAAAGAAGCTACGAGCAAGGGTAATTGAATTAGGCCATGAAGGGCACCAAAGAATACCAAAAATGAAACAGCGTTTACGTACAAAGGTTTGGTGACCACTGGTATCGACAGGGAAGCTTAAACATTCTGTAAAACGTGCCATGGATGTCAAGCTGTCAGTGGACCAAGCAATCCTAAACTTCTTCACATGACTGAATTGCCTGAAGGACCTTGGCAAGACACTGTAATGGATTTCATGGGTCCACTACCATCCGGAGACTATGTTTTTGCAGTGACTGACTATTACAGTCAATATGTAGAAGTTAGCATTTCGAAGACCGCCGACCGGTTAGCTCAATGGTAGAGCACCGGACCTGCGTGCGGGAGGTCGCGGATTCAAACCTCGGCCGGACCAACACTCAGGGTCTTTAAATAATTGAGGAGAAAGTGCTGCCTTTGCCATAGCATCTGCAAATGGTTAGACTTTCTAGTCTTCTCGGATAAGGACGATAAACTGTAGGCCCCGTGCGTCTCACAACTCTTAATAAATGTTGATTCTGTGGGACGTAAAAGAACCCACACACTGTTCGAAAAGAGTAGGGGACGTAGTTCCCGGTGTGATGGTCTATCTCTCATCTGATGGTTAAATGCTCGGAGATATTAGCTGCACGAGCTACTCTAAAATCCGAGGGTAAATAAAGTAATGTATGTATGTAAGAAAAACACGGCAGATGTGGCCATCGATAGCCTAGAAAAGATGTTTGCGATGAGAGAGAAGATTGGAGGAAAGCCGTGCAGACGTATTTAGTGGCATATCGGAATACCACTCATCCAAGCACAGGTGTGTGCACAGCAAAATATATTTTACGTAATTACTCTGAAGAAAATTACGCACAAAATTGCCAGAGTTGAGGGAGGTCGCTAAGCTGGATGACGAAGTGACAGATCGAGACAAAGACAAAAAGGCCAAGATAAAAGAATACGCTGACAGAGCTCGTAAGGCGGAAGGAAATAGTTTGGTGACAGGAGAAAAAGTTTTGTTAAGACAACAGCGGCTAAACAAGTGGACCACTCCATTTGCGGAAAGTCGGCCTTTCGAGCTGATTGACAGGCGCGGAAACAGGGTTCTGATCGAGTCATCTGTAGAACCCAATATAAAAGGAACACTACACATGTGAAGTTCTACCATACGAAAGAGACAAACAGCTCAGTGGAGCTTTGCGGGAAGAGCAACCAGTACTAGAGATGGAAGCTTAAGATGTTCCTAGTGATCATGGAGATAAACAGGACAAAGGGAGGAAGACAAGCTGAAGCCGAGGATGGAGAAGAGACCCTAATCTCGTACCCAGATCCTACTTGTGATTGAAATGTAGGATCTGGTAAGGTTCGATACAAGCCCATTTTTCATTGGCTACCTGAATAAAATCGTATCTGTTTTCTGATTGGTTGGTTGGTTTTATGCAAACATAAATGTGTAATGGCGTCGGAAATTTGTAGCAGATGGCAAATGTGTGGTGTGAAGCCAGTTAAAATTTCATTTCTTCTCTGAAAATGAGCAGTCCCTTCAGTTAACCAAAATTATTTCAAGAGTTTACAAGATTTCCGTGAGAGAGTATGACGGATTACCAAGAGTTTGTTGCAGGAGTTGTGACGACAAGTTATCATGTCTTGTTATACAAAACCGTCGAAACATTTTCAGCTATTTGCATCAACACTCAAAAGGCACGAGAAACACAGGAGAAAAAGAAGCAAGCCCAGCTCTGGATTTACCCTCATTAGTTCTGAAAAGACAACAAAACAGGTGTGTGCAAAACAAGGCCGTGCTCGACAGCCAGAAAAAGTTTAAGCTTGATGTTCCTCAATCTGATTGCAGCGATTCCTGGTGAAAAAACCCATGCTACAACTATTACAATACAGGCCGAGGAGGATGGTCGCTAGTTTTTCATCACATTTGTTGGCTTTCTTTGGGTAACTATTTGCCAGTGTACTTTTATATTGTACAGATGGTTCTATTATTGGTTAAGTGGCATTTAGAGTGTACACTTTGCTGAAAATATATAGCTTCAGTTCCACGCTCTCATAAATTGTCCAAGGGAAAGAATGAATGGACAGGTAAATTGTTTCAGGTATTGCATGGATAATTAAAATAACTGTTCCAATAAAAAGGGCAAATTTCTTCAGATGTAAAATTTACAAGTTTGTTCGTGAACTCATGTTTGCATAACCTTCACCCTTTCTTGTTAGGCCAGTGTCTTTAGAAAAAAAAAAGTAAATGGTTAATTTGGCACTTGCCCCTTTGTACAGGAGTTCATCAATTATTTGTAAGATCTCTTCAGAATTTACTTTTTTTTAAACAGGAAGCTTTTCTCTTAATCCATCAAGGGTATAAATCACATATTGGTTAAACCTGAGCACATTCTCAGATACAAATAGGTATTTCTTTTAATTGACTTTCAGGCAGGAGTAAGTTCTTGTTGGTCATCTGTAAATCTGAAAGATTTCACACAGTCCGACGCATTCAGAGCACTGACAATGATTGTGTCAAACATCACAGTAGCTGTGTTTATTGCTTTTACCTGGAATTCCAAAGCCGACTTGATGTGTTGCATTCCTTCTACATTTGTTATTATAGTACAGAGTTGATAATGCTGGTCTCCCATTTCTACCAGTCCTTCCACGTTCATGAAAAAAGGTTTCCATGGTTTGTGGCTCACCAAAATGGATTATACTTTCTTCACAAAGGGAGTTGGGGGGGGGGGGGGGGGGGTGGGGGTTGAACTCCCATTCTGAAGGCTACTGACACAAAAATTCCCCTTACATGTTTCTGTCACAAAACTAGGAGGATTTCTTCCGTCCTTTCTCTCAGTCTCTGGAGAATAAAATTGGGCAAATAGTAGGGGATTTTTGTTGCCCCAGTAGGGTAAAATTTAAGCTAAACCAACTTTGATCCAGAAAGGTAAACAATTCCACATATTTCTAAAGACAATTAAATTATAGTGACAGGAATTTTCAGTTTGGTGGTAACAATGTTCCTCTGCTAGAAGTGAGAAGATTTCCTGGAACTGGTATATGAAGGCCTTTTCAGTACCTCGTAAAAATGTTACTCCTGGAAGGATTTGCTTTGGATCTCTTTTTATATTTAAACTTTTTGTGACAGCTGTTTGGTATTCCTTTGTTGTTGTTGCTGTCATGGCAACAATATTAGCTTTAGGAAATACTTCAGACAGTGTTCCTAATTTATGGTAACCTTCTCTGAAGTCATGCCC
The DNA here is from genome assembly GCA_016490735.1 of Pachyseris speciosa. Lineage (NCBI taxonomy): Eukaryota > Metazoa > Cnidaria > Anthozoa > Scleractinia > Pachyseridae > Pachyseris > Pachyseris speciosa. Next base: position 1,799,821 of record JAEMWC010000057.1, on the reverse strand, counting down.
ACTACACACATAAACAAAAAAGGTCCAGGTAAGTTTTCAGAAACATTTCATTGAAGTCAAGCGTGTACATATGATCATCCTTGTTGGTAATCTTAGCATTCATAAGGTTCTGTAATATGAAGAGTTTTCACTTGAAATAAGTTTGTTATTCCTCATAAATGGAAGTTAAATCATACTAAACATTTTAGTATAAGACCATGGTCAGTTTTTCATTAATAGTGTACAGTTAGTGTAGTTAGAACTGTTCTTTTTATTAATTAAACGTTTTGTAAAAAGTTTATCTTGTTTTAATCCTGAGAGCTGATATACGGACACCTCTGGAAAGAACGAGGGATTACATAAGAGAAATTAGTCATAACATAGCTCTACTTCTTGCTGTTTCAATAGATAATCATGTAAATTGTAGTGGTCAACAGTTAATTTTGTTTCACTAAGGGATTTGTCCTTTTTCTCCAAGGTTTGAGATTTGTGGGGGAACGTTTCTGACAGAAATAAAAGAATATTGATACTTTACCATTTTGATAGAGCGTCGATAGGAACAATTCTCTGCACGATCTACTACTAACTGCCATATCAAGACATACTACGAGGATAATTTGAAACTTTCCTTCAGCAAGCGGCACCGGTCGAAAGAAAATCCTCTTCATAAACTTTGTACTCAGCCCCACTAAAACGCAAACTAGTACAATTTACTCCAATTTCGTTGAGGTTATTCAGCTGGTCATCAATGAGGGCATTAATTTAGGCCACAATTACCATAGATTTGCTCTTCGCAATGTTACAGATTGCACTCGCCATTTGACACATTTGATCAGCGGCAGGGGGGGGCACTTCCTGGTAATAGGCTAATGGGGATGTGCCGCTGGATGGGGTCACATTTTCACGACTGGATTGACTATAATGAGATTGCATTTTCAATAGAGTTACTAGAACGGGGTCGCACATTTTCTGCATTTTGGGGGTAAATGTACCAAAATATTTGCACTGTAGGTGAAAAGTAAAGTGTCCTACATTCGCTTCAACAAATATGTCAATTCATTTTAGGATGACCTACTTAAAAGGTTCTATAAGGTAAATACATCAACAAAAAGTGACTAAGTTGGGATAACGAAAAATACATTTGTCCAAAAGTGACTAAGATGGGGTCTATAATCGGCCAAAGAATAGACTATAATGGGGTAGGGGTTCTGAGAGGCCAGCGCCACGTACCCAGCAGAAATTGACCCAAGTAACCCCCCCCCCCCCCCCCCCCCCCCCCCCCACAGGAGTTGAAGGCAGAAGCTGATATATGAAAGATTTATCGTATCCAGTTGGTGGAACAAACTATGGCTGGAAGTATAACCAAGCAATCCCGTTTTTAAACAATAATTTCCAGCAACGCTCCCTTTGTTTCGGCTTCAGTTTGAAGTGTTTCTGTCCTCTGACAAGACAGCCGCCATTAACAGCACGGTGAACAAAGGACTATGGCAAGTCCCAAATGTCGGTAACGGAAATTCGAACTTTGCCAGATCTCCCTTTCGCATGGCCGTGGGAGATCTGGGTACGAGATTAGATAGACCCCTGTGAAATCCCCGCGACCAGTGCGGACATGGCACCTACCAAAGAAATTAGAAGACTTCGTCTTCTATTGAACATTTGGAACATTGATCTCTGAATGTACTCTAAGTACTTTGGCACGTACCAAAGAAGTTAGAAGACTTCGTCTTCCATTGAACATTTGGAACATTGATCTCTGAATGTACTCTAAGTACTTTGTGTCAGGGTGAGCTCTGTCGAGGTTGTGTTTGTTATTCCTACCTATTAGATTTTGTGTTTCTCTGAAGAAGGAAAGGGTTGTGCGATGTTTCCTGTAGATTACATGAACAGTATGTTGCTATACTTCGGGACGTCTTACATGAATAGAAAAGCGGTGAGCGACGTTGGACATTAACCCATTGGCACCCGTACCGTGCAAAACCGGCCGTAAAAAAACTCCCATGCTTCAAAACATTGCAACTTTCTCAATCGCACGAATATTGCCTTAACTGTTAATTGTGAGCACGAAATGGAATGCCCTTTTAATTTGGATATCCAATAAATACAAGAAATGTAGCGATTTTTACCAAATATGGCCTTTTGAGTTTGGGCAAGAACGAAACTGACCGTTTTTAACGTCAAAGAGAAACGACAAAAATGCCCCTTTTTGCCTTCATGTTTTTTAAAGAAATCATCGCCAAAAAACCAAACTTCAACCATCATAACGAATTTCAGTCCTTTTTCTAGCTTAGAAATGACTTTTTTTGTTCATATTCTTCTCCCGAGCGTAGATACAGCCTTTTGTTCCAGTGCATTCGGGCATTTCCGCCATTTTCAACATCTAGACTACGTTGCATGCTGGGAAATGACGAGAATTTTTGACAGCACCCGTTCCTTCTCCCAATTCTTTCACATAGCCACTCCGATCTACTGCCAAAAATTCCTGCTTGTGGTCATCTTCAGTACTCAGAAATTTCAACATATGTGGCGGTAGGTCGAGAAATTCATCAATAGTCGAGTCCCAAAGGTACTAAGTGTTCGACCGGCCAAATTCCCAGTTCGTCGAGTAACAAGCCAAATTCAACAACAAAGTACATCACCTTGCTCGATTCTTTGAGAAAGTGGACTCTTAGCTACCGTCACGATTAATGATGTTCATCAGGCAGCCGCTAAAGATGAAAAATGGCTGTAAATTTAGTAGAAATAGCAAGCAAACCGAACTTGGGCCATTGTTGTCGCTACACGGATAAAGAATAGCTACGTCAAAATGACGTTTTCAGAAACCTTAAGCCTCCAGTGGCTTAGGACAGCACCACTTTTCCCTGGTAGTTCAAATAAAGAGTCACGAATTGCTATTCATCGTTTATAGGTGGAAAATCACTCCGAAAATGTAAAAACTGCCGGTAGTCAATGGGTTAAAGACTTTCGTTGTGTTTAATCCGGCTAATCTAGTTGAATCTATTCGCGGTACTCTACACTGATGTTTTACCCATGTATTAATTAAGTCCCATAAATAAATACCAAAACAAAACTATTGTTTAAATTAGAGATATTTTCGGATTCTATAGTTAATTAGCTAACAACAACTAGAAAGCCTTCGCTACTTTGACCACCACACACATTTTACTGTAAACTGTACTGTAATTATTTTATCTTGTAATCATCTGTTGTGACTATACTTTTCTTTCTATGTTAATTTTATGCAAATAGTGTGAAGTAAATGAATCATGAACCACAACAACAATAACAACTTTATTTATGACAATTTGTCCACCCGAGTATAGCAGAGCTAATCGAGTCGGGTGGGACAATAGCACAGCAGTGCAACATATACATGAAATTATTATAGAGCTAAAATTGACAGTACTGCTGGGAGACAATATTAGGTCCAATTACTATTAAATAGCCGACCGGTTAGCTCTGTGGTAGAGCACCGGACTACCGTGCGGGAGGTCGCGGGTTCAAACCCCAGCCGGACCAACACTCAGGGTCTTTAAATAATTGAGGAGAAAGTGCTGCCTTTGTAATGACATCTACAAACGGTTAGACTTTCTAGTCTTCTCGGATAAGGACGATAAACCGTAGGCCCCGTCTCACAACTCTTCATAATTCTCTGATTCTGTGGGACGTAAAAGAACCACTAGGGACGTAACAAAACTCTGGCAGTGACCACCTCTAGTGTCTGTCTTAATTTGATATTGACATTACGGGGGCACTCATAACTCAACTTCATTAATTGTAAACTGCGTTATAAGCAGTCTGGCAAAGTCCCCCGGCCAGTGTTGTAATGCGCATCTGAATATTGCATAGAAAATGCGCAATATAAATGTGATACATTATTATTATTATTATTATTATTATTATTATTATTATTATTATTAAAAGCACGAAAAAGGCTTTAATGATTGCAAAACAAAAACACTCCGGGGTTTCTTTTGAAGAGCGATTATCCGAATTAAGGGAGCCCCGAGGGTTTACAGTAACTGTAAATGGTTGTATCACCCTGATCTGTAATAAACAACTGAATTTGTAATATCAACCGGATTTGTAATAAAAATCAACCGGATATGTAATAACAACAGGATTTGTAATTAAATTCAACCGGATATGTAATAAAATAACTAACTGGATTTGTAATAAACTTTGAACCAGATTTGTAATAACATACTTAACCGGATTTGAAATAACCTATCAACAGGATTTGTAATAACACTGCGAAAGATGAGTCACATACCTTGATGTGCGTTTCCAATAAAATATCAATATCCTTCCCTATCTTTACGGTTGGAAATTTCTATAGGAACTCGTGGGAGGGGGGGGGGGGTGTTGTGGGGTGGTTTGGGGGGTTCGAGGAGTCGAATTCGAATACGGAGTTCAAGATGAGCGGAGAAGGGAAGGGAGTGAGCTGCCCAAATAAAATTCTTGGTGGTTTTCTGCCTTCACCGCTTATAACCTAAGTCTAACAAGAATAACAAAAAGTTTTTCTAGTTTGTTATAATATAAGCAAACATGATATGTTTTGATATATAACGCAACATTAAAGGTGCAAACTCGGCGCACATATAACGTCAGTTTTTATGTTCGGCGCGCGGATTCCTTGTATTCAGCGTGATGGAGAAAAGAGACCTCTGCCATGTTTCGACCCATTGCAGAGGTCTCTTTTGTCCAGTACGCTGAATACAAGGAAAAGAGGCCTCTGCTAGCAGGGAATAAAACTCGTCATCATGATTACGAATTATACAAATGCGAAATCTAGTATATCAAAAGACTGGCCAAAGTGGTGCTCGAACTGGAACAAAAAAAAAAAAAACCAGGGCGTATTGACTTTTTCAAGTCACTGCTAGTTAGTTTACAGAGTGAACATGGTGTAAAACGTTAACCGAGAGGCATTGCTTTTCCCGTAGAAAAAAAAATGTCAACAGTTCAACCTAATTGGGACCGCAGTGTGATGGCTTCCACTTAATTTGTCGGATGTAAAACCACCAGCGGAGTCCTGTAAAAACTAATTCGACCCTGAGTCTACTTCTTGCTACATATTATGTATTTTAGTTCCATCACAACACCGCTACCCTTACCATACTTTCGTATTAAGTTCATAACGCTGTTGTATCCGGGAGAAACGTTTCCATCGAGGTATAATCGTGGAAGTGAACGCTGGTGTGGCATAACAATACGACAGAATCTCGAACACACGTTGTGCAATCGAGTAAATGCCTTAACAAACGATCCTCTGCTCAATCCAGAGAGTGATTCATCAAGTAGGAGGTCAAATGGGTTTGAATCATCCTCAGCCCGATTCACTTCTTCCACTCTACCATCATCACCCCTTTGTCCTTGGTCTTCATTCACACCCTCTCCTGCGTCTTTATCTCCTCTGTTTCCACTGTTGGTTTCCACTGCTGTTTTCTACTTCACACTCGGCTCTTCAAGTCTTTCTCCTTGTCGGACTGCAACACTTTAGGAGGTCCAACTTCTATACAGAGATCGCCCAATGCCTTGGAGACTACCTTGCTTGTTTTGTAGGTAAGTGGCCGCAGCCACAGGTATCTGTCAAATACATCTTGATTTGGCGGATCTAAAAAAAACGATGTTTATTTAGCAGAGAAAAGTAAGCGTTATTTCTGGAAATACACACCATTGACGGTAATTTTGAAAAGCAAGTAATCGCTATTATTGACTCCGCCATAGAAAACTCGAACTCGTGGTGTAATTGTTAAATAGAGCTCCGCTATCAAAACTATAAAAGCGACTCCGTCTTACGAGACACTTACTTGAGCTGCACTCGCTCGAATTGGTCGGCCAATCGCTCTGTTCCTGAATTTGGCATTCACCATTTGATTTAGCTTGCTTCCAGACAATACACCGCTCTGGACAAGCTGATTGCTTATGCCTTCAAACCGCTGCCGAAGGCGATACTTCATATTTCCTGGCACCAACACCTTTGCAATGCATAAACTCCTTTTCTATGTCATCACGAAGCGCACTTGTTTTCAGCACCTCTTTGCCACTGAAGCAAAGCAATTTCTTTCTGTCGACCGTTTGGACGCTAAATGCTTCCCTGTTTCTCCAAAACCTCACAAACGCGGCTTTTTGTGCCCGCCTGACGCCCGACGAAACTTCGCAAGTGACTCCGCAAACATTGTAAGACAGGAATCTTGTTTCAACTACTGGTATTAACCAGGAAGAATAACAAATTGCTCTTGGAAAAGCAAACACGTACTGATTGAAAAGGTTTGGTGATCAAAAAAAAAGAAGCAACGCATCGAAAAACTCATAATTTGAAAGAAAAAAATAAACAAATAAATAAATCAAATTCCTGTATTCTGGGGATTGTCGTAGTTTTTATTTCCCTTTAGTTGAATTGTTTTCAATTTCTAAGTGCTGCCAAAGAATGATCTTTGCATGCAAATGATAATTTCGATGGTTAGAGAATCGCTGCAAGTTTCCTCCAAAACTTTCTGTTAACATACATTTTACCAAAATCCCATTAAATGGTTTCTACAGTACCTTCGATATGTGGCGAGTGCCTTCCGTTTTAGGTTCGATTGTGAGAGGTCATATCCCGGTGGGAGGGATACTAAAAAAGGTGAGTACGGGGAGGCTCCGCCCCATGGTCCGACCCCTCACCCTTTTATATACCATTTTTGACAGAAAAGGTACCCCTTTCGTGTACCTTCCATTAACAAATGGTACCCCTTTCATATACCTAAAATAGGAAGTCTTCTTGTCATTTTCATGTAGCCTCCAATAAATTAAAACAGTACAGTCGTAAGGTATGTGTGTTCGAAATATTTTAATGAAAGGCCCTTTTAAATAAATAAATGACAGTTTTCACTACCTTTTCATATACTTAGCCTCGTGAAATCCCTACCCTTTCATATACCTGAAGGGTGAAAAAGGTCCCCCTTTCGGGTGGAGACTCCCCGTGTAGGCCATTATAGGGGGAGAGGGGGGGGGTCATATATGTAGGCAGATATGTAGAATATGTTAACCCCAAACCCCCTCTCCTAAACTCCTCTGAACTTGGCGCCGTGTTCGACTCCTAACCTTCTGGAACATCCAAACCCTTCCATAAGTGGGAAAATAGAGGGTATGGATATCTTTAAGAAAATACATTGGGTATGTGACTCACCTTTCGCATAATACTACAAATCCTGTTAATAGCTTACTACAAATCTGGTTAAGTATGTTATTACATATCCGGTTGAAAGTTTATTACAAATCCTGTTAGTTATTTTATTACATATCCGGTTTATTTTAATTACAAATCCTGTTGATATTACAAATCCTGTTGTTTATTACAAATCAGGGTGATACAAATGGTCAATCCACTGTCGGCCTTTTTCTTATCGCCGTGTCTCGTTCGTTCGACAGAGTATCCTTCAAGGAACGTTTTGGTGTCAAGGGGCCCAAAACCCCGGAAATCGACAAATTTAGCTTGAACTCAACCAAAATCACTTTTAAGGAACTAGGAAAATCAAGATGAAGGCCGATCGGAGGTTGTAAACTTCATGCCCAAAATTACATGTTATTCGACCACTTTCTCTGGTTAGAATTCTTGTTGTTGTTGTTGTTTGGTATAGGCTTTTTGTTTGTGGTGTTACGGGCAATGGGCCGCTCCTGAAACGTTTCGGGGCGATGGAATTTTCTTTTCACGGGCCAGACAAGTTTGGCGATCGGGCGAGTAGCACGCAGCGGTTTATATTTTCCTCGCCTTACTTTCATAGGGTAGTATAAAATTCAAATTAGTTTTAAAACTGTAATTGACTTCGTACTATCTGTTAGTCTTTCGCTTTGCTTTACCCCACAAAAGCAGCCTTCAAGCCCAATGGCTTTCACCAACTATGACCGGGTCTTTCACGATTTCCATAAGTGGAAAGACCACCACGGCCACAGGATTCTCTGGAAACTTGCCCAAAAAACAATGCAAAAGATTTCATATTGTTCTCTAAGGCCTTTCCGAGGTCTCTCTTGAAATTGAGCTGGACGGTCGATTGCAAGGTTCGAATTCGCGAGCAAAAAGTCCGGGAAAAATTAAGCCGCTGCGCATGCAGGCTACTGGGGCTCGGAGGATGCGTGAATACTTACAATGACCTTATTTGCCTTGAAAAATAAATTAACTAGGGAAACAACTGTTTGAATTTAAACATAAACAGAACAACCAAGCTAAATATCTTAAACCAATTTTGAGTTACAACAAATCCGCAGTTTTTAAAAGTGACTATGTACTCATTTATATTCTGGTGTAATCATGATGTATTATCTTTATGGCCTTACAGCTTAAAGAGTCTCCCAAGACAATACCTGATAGGATTTCTACCTTATCTCCAGAGCTTTTGAGTAACAATTCGTCAAGACGTCGATTGTTGTTAAATAAATACCTATCAATATATGTTGGTTGTAACCCAATTTTCTTCACCAAAACTCCCATGAAGGCATCTTCTACTGGAAACGCCTCAGTAACTTTGGACGCGTTCACAATTCCTAAAAACACATCTTGTGAAAAAATGTAGAAAGGCCCCAAACAATAAGGAGGAAAGAAGTCGTCACCGAATTGCTCTCGGCTGACGAAATACTTCCTTCCACTTCGACGAACTACGGGTACAGGTTCATGCACGAACCCAGTGTACAGATTCGTAGACAGGTGCGAATTTTCCTGCAGCCATCTTGCAAGGTCCGGCATTTTTACGTACACATCATCATCTGCCTTTGCAATGAAATCTGGTTTTATATCCAAGTTTGTTACCCATTCAAACGTAAGAAGTATCTTGTTTACAATACCACGATAACTCTCGTTCAAATTCACGCGCAGAATGTCTCTGTGCACAACAGATTCTCTTTCGACGTTCTTATTAATCTCGCGAAGCATTTCGTCAAATGCAATCATGAAGAAGTACGCTATGTTCATGGCGTTATTTGACTTGGAGGAAGAACTCTTAGCAGCGATGGGGAAAGATGTATGTTTTGCCCAAGTTTCTCTTAAGGTGTGTCTTCTTTCAAACTGGGATGGAATCGTATTTATGACGATCAGTAGATTTGTGTTGTCCGGTATTTTTGGGATTAAAGTGAACGTAGCACTTGTTGTTTCGTGATGCTGTGTTATTTTGAATTCAGTGTAAGTAGCGTCTGGTGCTCTGATGACGGCCATTACGTGACTTCTCCACACCATTCTGGATTTAAGTGCAAATAAAATGACGAGAATTTGCGAAATTATAAGAAGTATTAATACTTTTTTGATAGAGAGCCGTTTCTTAAATTTCATTACTGAATCTCCTGGTTTGTTTACCAGACTACCTGCGGAAAAACCATAGGAAGTTGATTAATTAACAAAAGTGTTAGTGATTACATACTGACTGACTTTCTGACGTTGTAGTACAGAGGAACCTCGAACCCAGGCTCTCTCTCTATTCCTCCATTGTCGTCGAGAGAGAGGCCCTGGTTGGACCTGATAATGCGACCACCCAAAATCTTGGTGGTAACAAAATTGCATGAAAGAGAGGGGTGGCAAAGTCAAGAAACTGTTACCGTGACAAAACGGCTTTAATGACCCACCCTCGCTACGGTATTGTTGTTTTTACTGGTCACGTGATCAGGTCCAACCATGGTCTCTCTCTCTCTCTCTCGACGACCTGGAACTTGGGTTCGAGGTTGCCTCGATTTAACTAACCTCTATTCAACAAAGTCCTCGAAACAACGATATTTTTCAACCCAACCTTTTAAAATGTATGGAAAAGGACCTCGATATATCGAACCCTTGATAATAACGAACCAACCGATTTCCCTCGTCCCTTGGCGCTTTGTTAAATCGAAGTTCCACTGTTCCCCTTAAGCCTGTACTCATTTGCTACCGAGGTACCGGCAACATGGCCCGTTGGAGTGCCAGGAATACTATATAAACGCGGTACGGTGGGTGCACATGTACAGTTACATGTAGCCCAAGCTCTACGATTTGTGTTGACCTTGGTAACGTAAACCATAGTTAGTAGAGGAGACTGGTTATGAAACTCGGCAAACATCAAAGGGTTAAACAATAGCGCGGTCGGCGATGTTGAACAGACCCGTCACGTGACTCTGACCGTGCACAAGTCATTCAAGATGGCGGATGGTGTAGACGATCTGTTTGTATGGGGAGAAGATTTTGAAGCGATCTTGGGTATTTTGGAGGACGATGAGGAAGTACAGGAACAATTTTCCGTCGCAGTTAGAAATGTAAGTTGAAAAAGTTGCAATTTCGAGTTGTAATTTCGCACTTCTCAGCTTAAATTTGCCACAGATGGGCTTCTCGACGACTGTAAACAAACGAAATTAAACAAACGCTCGCGTAAAAACTATGCTTATATATTGCCGTTTCTTCAAAGGCAATCTTCTTTAGGGCTCCTACGAAACAAGGAAGACTTATAAAAAGCTTCTAAGGAGCTCAAAGCTCCGGAATGTAGAGATTTGTCGAAATTATTCTAAGTGGTAAACCTTGTAATTGATAGAGCTTCCAGGCTTCACGATACTCTCTTGATCGAAAAAGTGGCCACCGAATTTTTATTTTTAAACTCCTGAGTAGTTTATTTATTTTACAATGATAATGTTTGTGATATCTTTGTAGGCTCAGCGTCAAGAAATTGTTTGCAATGACTGCGGAAAGAAGTACAAAACCAAAGGAGGTTATGAGAGACACAGGGCTGCAAAACACAACAATCAACAGGAAGGATTGGAGCAGGTGCAACAGTTAAGCCCGAGTGTTCTTGCAGAAATAGTTGATCGTGCTGTCCGCAATGTTAAGGAAAGGAAAGTTTTTCCAGAAAATTTAAGGAATGAGCTCAGCAATTACTTATACCAACAGCTACAAGAAGACAGCAATGAATTCTCTGCTGTCAAAGCAATCTATGAAGGATATACAAGAAATGGAGATGCGGAAAAGTTTTATGGCAAATATTATGCAACGGTTGCTGCAAAGTCAACCCAATTCTTCAGTAGAATTTCTAGGAATGCAGCAACACTACTGGCAACCAAAGTTGCTGACTGTTTGCTGGCATACTCCATAGTTAGTAGTTAGTCTCCTCTACTAACTATGCATACTCTAAGCAACAAAAACACTCTACCGAAAGCACTCATCATATAAAAACTGTGTTGTCAGATAAGGAGAAAGCTGGGATGCAATATCTTGGAGGTTATGTTCTGCACAACTTACACAAAAAACATGGCCGAACTAACTCAGTGGAGAGCCAACAAGCTGTGGCAATACTGAAAGCTGGGAAACTGGAGAGCATAACTGACTCTAGCCAGAAAGTTGTGTCAGCTTTGAACTGTGGGGGACTTTGGTCAATCACTCAGCCTGCGCAGCAAATATTTTTAAAAGCAGAATATCATTTTAGGCAATTCACATCAAAGCCTGATTTGCAAAGATTAGATATTTCCGGCATTACTAACAAAGCAACCAGTGATAGTGACATCCTTGCTTTTTACAATTTGATGGTATCAGATGCAGAACTTGAACCGGACAGTCATGTTTGTAAGGATGTCTTGCGTGGCATTGTTAGTCTGTATGTACATGTACGTTCATTCTCTTTTGCCAAGGATATCATTCAGCATTACAAGATCAAGGTGACCCAAACCAAAGCAAGGTCTTTACGCAAGGAAATTAGTAGAAGTTGTCAAGGTGATGACCAACAAAGGCAGGAATAAGACTGTTAATTCACATTTTTGATTTATTAATTAGTAGCTTATGATCAGTACCACCATTTGCAGTGAGGACAATAAATGTCATGTTAACTCTGGATTTGTTTAAACTTTGATTCAGGTTTGGTAAAACCATAGTCAGTAGAGGACTACTAACTATGGTAAAACAATTCAATTCATTCAAGTTACCAGCGAGTTAAATTATATTTCTTGTTTTATATGCTCCTAATAAAATCAAACTTTTATACCCTTTTGAAACAACTATTTCTACTTCCCTGAAACCCTGGAAAATAGTGTTTTAATTAATGTGTTAGTTAATTTCCTAGTTACACTTAAGAATTGCCACTTGCACTCACATGCACAGTCATAATGAAACAACTGCAAGCTGTTCTTGACAAGTATTTTCACTTTAAATGATCAATATAAAAGTTCTCCTTAATGGTCTCCTTGTATTTCCTAGTTGCACTTAAGAATTACCACTTGCTCTCACATGCACAATCATAATGAAACAACTGCAAGCTATTCTTGACAAGTATTTTCACTTTAAATGATCAATAAAAAATTCTTAATGGTCTCTTTGTATTTCTTTATTACATTAAAGAATTACCACATAATTCAACTTTCAAGAAACCTTCCTTATTTAAAAAGCACAAAAAAATTTTCGTCAAATGACAGGAAATAATTGTATCTGTAATACAAAATGTACACTGGGAGAAGGAAAGGTTCTACAGTCTTTTTCAGAATAAGTCTGTCTGATATTGTTGTAAATTCCCACCCTTTCAGAGTTTTCAAGCCAGTGATTCGCTGGCACAATTCACCAAATGACTTGTAACATGCCTTGGGTTGTTGATCGTGCTCCTTGACAACCGATCGAGCAGGTCTTGGTGTAGGCTTTGCAGACTCGTGACTTTTCCTTGGCATGTTTAATCTTGGGATGGCGCCGAATCGTGGTTTCGTCTTCGTCATTTTCGCCGTTTGAACTGCATTTGAAAATAAAGTAAAACAAAAATAAAAAAAGATGAAAATTAACATTCAACAAAATTTCACAGAAATCGTAAATAAACAAAACCATATGGCAAGCGAGAGCATGTCTTCAATTTCTACTGTATATCGTAGCCGTACTTACATATTTCGAAATCTTCTACGTCGAAGTGTTTTTCACAGGTAAACACCTTGTCGTTTTCGATCCTTTTTCGAAATTCATGGTCGATCTCACGCGTCTTTGTGATCTCACTCAACCAATCGTCTCGCCATTTCTTGTGTGCCTCGTCCTTCGCCGCGGGCAACTTCCAAATGCCGATCCCTTTCGTTCTTCTACAACTCCCACAGCCAAACACAGCGCAGTTATCTCCAGGCATGACGACTAATGAGGTATATAGCTATAACACTTATCGAATCGAGACTAATCTAAGCTAAATATCCGGCGAAATACAGCGTAAGTCTCCCCACATTCACGTTACTCGTATTGCCATGTTGATTTTCCTTGTGCACGGTCGTGATCACGTGACTAAGGGAAAACCATAACAAAGACATCGGCCTTTGATGTTTACCGGGTTTCATAACCAGTCTCCTCTACTAACTATGCGTAAACCACGGGTGGGCGCGCGACACGTAATCTCAGCATTAACATGTCATTTGCGTAATAGCGAAATTATACGGGTTTGTGCGGGGAAAAAGTTAGGAATTTGAAGGCAAAATTAGGAATTATTTTTCTATAAAATTTTCCCACCTAAACTCCTTTCTAGTTCCTTTCGTGTGCTTTCTGGTTTCTAGGTCGATTTGAAGAGATTTCGTGGAGTTTCTGTTCCCTCGGCTTCTCTCTTCTCTCCAGCTATACAAAGAGAGCAGCCGTTAAAACAGAAAATCGCTTCAGGCTCGTTAACATGCCATGCTTGATGCACGGCTTTTTCACGCTTTTCGGCAATTTTCTTCGTTTTAAATCTCAAATGTTCACAAGCTACGATTTTAGTGCGGCTGGGTCGCTATATCAGCGTGATATCGCTGCACAATTACAGCTTAGTTAAATCACATCAGACCTACACTCAGAAGGTTTGCTATTCTTGCTCTATTTGTAAGCAGTTTTACTTAACCAGTGAATAACCTACTATATCCCCTAGATAAAACGCGCCGCAATGGCAACTCCTTGTTACGTACAGGGGACTTACTTAAGTTCCAGGACAGTCTTTCCAGAATTTCCTCCAGAGTGCGCGAGAATTTCAATTCCTTATCTTGTATTGAAGTTAGAATAGATGAAGCTTTGTCATCTATTCATTTCATGACCACCAGTAGTCATGGTGTCGAAGGGGGACCGAATTCAATCTCATTAATTATACCGTCACTGGTAAGTAATTAATCAATGCTTGAGGCACATTTTGGACAGGCGAACGACTGTGTTTCTTGGTTTTTAGAAAACATTGTCCTCAAATCATTATCAAGTTTATATAAAACCATTAAATCGCTCCCTCACACACAAAATGTTCCTGCAAAACTAATGCTGTTTAGTTGTCAGTTGGCTCGGTTTCCTTTGTTTTTTCCAGGGGAATATATTACATAACCCCTCATTATTATTCACTGTCTGTGTTGCTGCCGCGTTTTAATGACTTTTTTTAAAGTCTCTTCTTTTAATAGTTTTTCGGTTGCACGCTTATATGTCGCTTTTTCCGTAATTAACATTCTGTTAGTTTTTCCTGCATAATTTTGTCCCTTGTTTAGTTCATTAGTATAAAAACTACTGCTTTACTTGTAAAATTCACTCACATTTTGTATCTCGGGAGTCAGCGTTTTTTGGAAAATTCTTAGCGTCAGTCGTACGAAATATGTTACGTTTCCTTTAAGCCATACAACGTTTGTAAGTATTCATTTTCACTAGTCGATTCGCTTCTTTCGCCGTTTTATCTCTCTTGTTTATTTCCGATCACATTTTTTGTTGTATTAACATGTATTTTATTTTGTATTCCTAGCAACCGCTTTAAGACCGTTCGAATAAAGTTTTAATATAAACAGCGCGTTGGGACATTGGCATTTTGACCCCGACAGGCTGAAAATTTGGTGGCGGCTTTGATTGTAACAGCGAAGTGCGAGGCTGAAACAATAGCTGAAAACAATAGCAAAACCATGCAATATATATTTCCCCTGT